>CAUYON010063625.1:0-19305 GCA_963573935.1 Arctocebus calabarensis
TTCAGCATGGAATTAACTTTTGTGCCGGTAGGAAAGCTAGGCCAACGGGAAGTTGCGGTTTGGGCTGTAACAGGGAGTGTGCAAGGGAGGGGAGGGGTCAATCCGGAAAACTATTTCTCTGTGCTGGGAGGAGGTGGGTAGATGTCCCCAGGCTGTGTTTTGACATTTAAGCCTGGCTTGGGTGCCCTTTTTGGGCCCTCACAGGAAACCACAGTCCAAATGGCTGTGTTGACATGAATAGAAAGGGCACTTCAGGTGGTGAGAGAAGAATAAGGAAATGAGGAAGGGGGAGTGGGAGTGAGGAAGTACATGGTACTCACTATGACAGTAAGATGAAAGTGTATAAGGAGGGAGGAGGCAGAAATGAATGGGAAGACTAGAAAGGTGAATAAGTAGACATTATTAAAGCTACGTATTGGAATGATGAGCAAATTAAGGAAAGAGATATTAGGCCTAAATTTTAACACTAGACTGAGATAAATAAAGTTCATCTAATAGACAAAAAGAAAAAAGAATTTGGAAAGAATATTCAGACAAAGGCCAGAGAGAGGCCAAAGGCAGGTCTAAGAGGTGGGGGTTTTTTGGTTCATGCAGGGTCTGATAAACCTGGTAAAGGAGGTTGGAAATCTTTCTCATTTGGTTTAAAAGTTTTGGCACGGCCTGGTTTAAATTTTGAAAACATTACTGTGGCCTCAGTGTGATGAATAGGCTGAAGGCAGAGAGGCATAGAGGTAAGAACATGAATCAGAAGACCAATGCAGGAATCCAGGCTGGCTGGAAAGATGATAATTATTAGGCATTTCTGTTGTATGGCAAAGACTCAGACTTGAGGGGCTGTACACAAATCGGGTGTAATAAAGAAAACTGAGTGGCACCACTGAGGATGAAGAATCAGAGTGTGGTGATTAGAAAAAAAATATCACAGAGGACTCTGAGGCTTGAAGTCAAGAACTTAAAAAAAAAAAAAGTGAATGTAGACTGATAGCCTGGATGACACATTAGGATTAGAGGCGTAGATTTGGGAATATAATCAAAGGGACATATGAAATCAAAAGAGAGACTGAAGGTTTGGCACTTGTAATTCAGTGACTAGGGCGCCAGCCACATACATGGGAGCTGGTGGGTTCAAACCCAGCCCAGACCTGCCAAACAACAATGACAACTACAATCAAAAAAAATAGCTGGCCTTTGTGGTGGGCACCTGAAGTAAGAGAATCCATAAAGCCCAAAGAGTTGAGGTTGTCGCACTCTCTGGAAAGTGACATAGTGAGACTCTGTCTCAAAGAAAAAAATAAAAAAGAGAGAACCTAAGTCTCACATGAGTATAGGTCTTGATGGAAATTTTAGCAAATGACAGGTAATTACAGAAGACAAAGGAGTATGGTAATTATTGCCCTTTCCAAGAAACACTGGTCCTAAAGTCAATCAAAAGCTAACCTAAAGCCAGTACAAAATTATGTCTTGATTTAATGGAGAACCTACCCAACATTTAGGTTTATCACAGATGATATTATAGCTTATCGATGATTCAGGACAAATTAATCTAATTCATTGTTTTCTACCCTATTGTCTGCCAAAGTAGGGTGTTTTATTATTCTCTAGTACATCTGCTTGATTCTAAGCAGGGAAAAAAATAAATGAAGAAAACACAAAGTCTTTTTACAGGTTAACAATTACAAAAAGCAATGTGCTGGATGCTGAGGGGAAATGGATAAAAACACTGATCAAATTGGATTTAGCAGGTACCTCAGACATTCAGTCCTCCTGGAAGTTCTCTCCTTTGAAAGGTGTTACCTCTGTTTCTCTCCTCAGTGAATGTGCAAAATTTGTTGAACACAGCTGCCATTTCCCCAGCCTTGATGATGTTATAGAAAATTAACCCCTCATGGTACCAGGGCCCGGAAACCTACAGGGAGAACATGTGTAGGGATCCAATCTCCGGCTATGGGTTACTTTATTTCTTTGAATCTGTTTTCATCATAAATATTTCACTTTGCAATGAGTCATAAATTTGTAAGGAAAAGCTAAAATTAAACTTGATCCAAATTTATTGCATAAACCAGCAACAAATAACAATGGGAAAAAAATAGATCTTGATCTCAAAAAACTTCAACATTTACTAATATAAATACAAAAAATGATTTAATTACCCTTATAAACTAAAAAATAATTTATTCCTACGTATTCACAATAAAACCACTACAAAGTTTAAGAAACTTTTTTGTCCTAGTAACAAGCAAGTGATGTGATAACTTTGAAGTGTTCTTGGACTTCCAAACATTTCAGAATTAAAGAAAATTCCATTTGTTGTAACACTAATGTTAAAATTAAGTTTGTTTCCTTTGTTATTTAAAAAGAAGTAGATTAAAAAAGAAAAGGGGGCAGTACTTGTGGCTTCAAGGGGCAGGGCGCTGGTCCCATATGCTGGAGGTGGTGAGTTCAAAGCCAGCCCCAGCCAAAAAATGCAAAAATAAATAAATAAATAAATAGAGGTAGATTGAGTATAACTGAGTTAATTAGATTTTGAGTGTGTCAAGAACACTCTGGGTTGCTTTGCTATAATGGATGAATGGGGGTAACCTATTGAATGAAGGTTTTATCTACAATCCCTGCAACCTTTTTGACTGCTTCTTGTACTGAAATATATGTGGAAATGTGTTGATAAGTATCAAACATTCAGCTCTTAAGCCAGGAAGGGGACAGACAAAGATGGAATTTCCAACATCATTACTACACAAACATCAGACATTCCATACGTTTCTGTCCTCTACAGTGTATCTGTGAGAAATATAACATCTGACAATATTGGACAGACTAGATTTCAAGTCTAAATAATTTATCCCATATCCAAACCAAAATGAAAATTAGCTCATTATGAAAATAAACTAATAGGTTCATCATTTAAAGCTTGAATTCTACCTTATATTTGTACAAGTTGTGACATCATCACTTTGTCAATACAAATTGATAGGCATTAATCATAGGCATTAACTCCAACTGCTTTTACTTTTACAACATTATGAGGTTCACCTTGAGTTCAGATAGGATCATAGGTTTAAGTAGATGAGTTATACTGTATGTATCAGAATTCTGGTTAAGTCAATAAAACAAAAACACCTGAACCATGCTTTGGTTTCCAACTTCTACACTCTACAATGTCAGGAAATAATTGTAACTACTATACTCACACTACCTAGTCTGTGTCCCTCTCCTTTAGCTAATGTGAGAATAAGCCAGTGTGGCTAAATTTCCTCTAAACAAAGGTTTAACTCTATGTGCACATTCTTCAATGATCCTTGCTTGTGTACCTTGTCTTTAGCCCCACAGAGGATTCAGGGAGTTGTTATTGAGTTATTGCCACAATCCCAAAGATCAGTGGTGAAAAAGTCAAGTTTGCACAAACAACTTCTAGATTCATTATTATTAATATTATTATTATTATTAAATCATAGCTGTGTAATTAGTGGAATCATGGGGTACAATGTGCTAGCTTCATATACAATCTGATATATTTTCATCCAACTGTTTGACATTTCCTCCAGGAGTTTTCTTGGTTATTGTATGAAAACATATGTATTCTGCATTTAGTAATTTTCACCTGTACCATTCTAAGATGCACTATAAGTGTGATCCCACCATTTACCCTCTTTCCACCCATTCTCCCCCCTCCCATAACCTCCCTTGCCCTTTTCCCCATATTCTTATGCTATAATTGGGTTATAGCCTTCATAAGAAAGCTATAAATTAGCTTCATAGTAGGGCTGAGTGCATTGGATACTTTTTCTTCCATTCTTGAGATACTTTGCTAAGGAGAATGTGTTCTAGCTCCATCCATGTAAACATGAAAGAGGTAAAGTCTCCATCTTTCTTTAAGGCTGTGTAATATTCCATGGTATAATTGTACCACAATTTATTAATCCATTCATGGATCAATGGGCACTTGGGCTTCTTCCACGACTTAGCAAATATGAATTGGGCTGCAATAAACATTCTGGTACAAATATCTTTGTTGTAATGTGATTTTTGGTCTTCTGAGTATATACCAAGTAAAGGAATTATAGGATCAAATGGCATGTCAATTTTTAGATCTCTGAGTATTCTCCAAATGTCTTTCCAAAAGGAAGGTATTAGTTTCCATTCTAGCCATGTAGAAGTGTTTCCTTTTTTTCCACATTCACACCAACATCTTTGGTTTGGGGATTTTGTTATGTGGGCTAATCTTATTGGATTTAGATGATATCTCAAGGTAGTTTTGATTTACATTTCTCTGATGATTAAGGATGACGAGCATTTTTTTATGTGTCTGAAGGTTGTGTGCCTGTCTTCTTTAGCGAAGTTTCTCTTCAAATGTTTTGCCCATCCTAAGAAGAGATCACTTGTTCTTTTCTTGCTAATACGTTTGAGTTCTCTGTGAATTCTGGTTACTAAACCTTTGTCGGAGGTATAACCTGCAAATATTTTCTCCCATACTGAGGGCTGTCTGCTTGCTATACTTACTGTGTTCTTGAGCATGCAGAAGCTTTTTAGTTTGGTCAGGTCCCACTAGTGTATTTTTGATACTGGTTCAATTGCCTGGGGGGGTCCTCCTCATAAAGTATTCAAACAGGCCAATTCTTTCAAGAGTTTTCCTTGCACTTTCTTCTAGTATTTTTATAGTTTCAGTTCTTAAGTTTAAATTTTTAATCCAGTGTGAGTCTATCTTTGTTAGTGGTGAAAGATGTGGGTTCAATTTCAGTCTTCTACAGGTCACCAGCCAGTTCTCCCAGCACCATTTGTTAAATAGGGAGTCTTTTCCCCCACTGAATGTTTTTAATTGGCTTGTTGAAGATCAAATAGTGGTAAGTATCTGGGTTCATCTCTTGGTTCTCTATTGTGTTCCAAACATCTACCTCTCTGTTTTTGTGCCAGTACCATGCTGTTTTGATCACTATTGATTTATAGTACACTCTTAGGTCTGGTAGCATGATTCCTCCTGCTATGTTTTTATTTCTAAGTAATGTCTTGGCTATTTGAGGTTTTTTCTGATTCCATATAAAATGATGTATTATTTTTTCAAGATCTTTAAAATATGACAATGGAGCTTTAATAGGAATTACATTAAAATTGTATATTGCTTTGGGTAGTATGGACATTTTAACAATATTACTTCTTCCCAACCATGAGCATGGTATGTTTTTCCATTTGTTGACATGTTCAGTTAATTCTTTTCTTAGAATTTCATAGTTCTCTTTGCACACATCTTTCATGTCCCTTGTTAGGTAGACTCCCAAATATTTCATCTTCTTTGGCACTATTATGAAAGAAGTAGAGTCTTTGACTGTTTTTTTCTGCTTGAGTATAGTTAGTGTATATAAAGGCTACAGATTATGAGTGTTGCTTTTGTAGCCTGAAACACTGCTGTATTCCTTGATCACTTCTAAAAGTTTTTTTTTTTTTTTTTTGTAGTAGAATCCTGGTGTTTACCAGATATACAATCATATCATCTGCAAAGAGTGAATGTTTAGTCTCTTCTGACCTTATGTGGATAAACTTGATCCCCTTTTCTTCCCTAATTTCAATGGCTAAAACTTCCATTACAATATTAAAGAACAATAGAGACAATGGACAACCTTGCCTGGTTCCTGATCTAAGTGGGAATGGTTTCAATTGAACTCCATTGTATACGATATTGGCTGTGGGTTTGCTGTAAATGGCCTCTGTCAGTATAAGAAATCTCCCTTTTATACCAATTTTCTTAAGTGTTCTGATCATGAGGGGATGCTAGATATTATCAAAAGCATTTTCTGCATCAATTGAGAGAATCATATTGTCTTTATTTTTTAATTTGTTTATGTGCCGGATTACATTTATAGATTTACGTATATTGAACAAGCCTTGAGATCCTGGGATAAAGCCCACTTGGTCATAGTGTATAATTTGTTTGATGTGTTGGTGGATTCTGTTTGCTAGGATCTTATTGAATACTTTTGCATCAATATTCATTAGTTATATTGGTCTATAATTTTCTTTTTTTTGTTCGGTCTTTCCCTGGTTTAGGGATCAAGAAGATATTTGCTTCATAGAATGTGTTGGGTAGTATTCCTTCTTCTTCTACATTTTGGAGTAGGTTGAATAATATAGGTACTAGTTCTTCTTTAAAGCTTTGGTGGAATTCTGACTTGAAGCCATCTGGTCCAGGGCTTTTCTTTTTAGGGAGGTTTTGTAAAGTTGATGCTATTTTAGAACTTGATATAGGCCTGTTCAAAATTTCCATTTCCTTCTTTCTAAGTCTTGGGAGGTGGCGTGCTTCCAAGTATTGGTCCATTTCCTTCAGATTTTTGTATTTCTGAGAGTAAATTTCTGGTAATATTCATTAAGGATTTTTTTAATTTCTGAGGAATCTGTTGTTATTTTGTCTTTACCATTTCTGATTGATGAAATTAGAGATTTTACTCTTTTTTTCCTGGTTAGGTTGGCAAAAGGTTTATCTATTTTATTGACCTTTTCAGAAAACCAACTTTTTGATTTATTAATTTGTTTTATAATTCTTTTATTTTCAATTTCATTTAATTCTGCTCTAATTTTGGTTATTTTTTCTTCTGCTTGGTTTGGTATTGGAATGTTCTTCCTTTTCCAGTTGTTTAAGATGTCCCATTGGGTTGTTAACTTCCTCTCTTTCTGTTCTCTGGAGGAAGGCTTGCAATGCTATACATTTTCCTATCATGACTGCCTTTGCAGTATCCCAAAGGTTCTGATAATTCATGTCTTCATTGTCATTTTGTTGCAAAAATTTGGAAATTTCCTTCTTAATCTCCTCAATGACCCATCTGTCCTGAAGCTTGAGGTTATTTAGCTTCCATGTTTTTGTTTTAGTATGCAGATTCTTGTTGTTATTGAGTTCAACTTTTATTCCATGAGGTCTGAAAAGATACAAGGAATAATTTCTATTTTTTTAAATTTGCTGAGGTTAGACTTGTAACCTAAGATGTGATCAATTTTGGAATATGATCCGTGGACTGATGAGAAGAATGTGTATTCAGTTCTGTTGAGATAAAATGTTCTGTAGATGTCTGTTAAACACAAATGTTCAATGGTTAAGTTAAAATCTAAAATTTCTTTGCCTAGCTTATTTTTGGAAGATCTGTCCAACACTGCTAAAGGAGTGTTAAAATCTCCATTTACTGTGGAGCTGTAGGAAATCAAATTGCTCATGTCTGTTAGAGTTTCTCTTATAAATTGAGGCACATTCTGGTTGGATGAATAAATGTTAATAATTGAAATCTCATCATATTAAGTACTACCCTTAACAAATATGAAATGTGCGTCTTTATCCTTCCTTATTTTGGTTGGTTTAAAGCCTATTGTATCTGCGAATAAGATTGCAACACCTGCTTTTTTCTGTTTTCCATTTGCCTGGAATATAGATAACCATCCCTTCACTTTGAGTCTAAATTTATCTTTTAAGGTAAGATGAGATTCTTGTATGCAGCAGATATCTTGCCTGAGTTTTTGCATGCAGTCAGCCAACCTAAGCCTCTTTAGAGGACAATTTAAACTATTCATATTAATTGAAAATAATGATAAATCTTTAGAAAGTCCTGTGGACATTTTTAATCCTGTCATCACTTTGGAAGTTGGAACATGATCAAAAGTTTCTGAGTGAGTTTACTTTTGTGGTGTAGGATTATGCTATTCATTATGGAGGATAGGTCTGGAGGATGGTGCTGCTTGCCAGGTGGCCCGGCCTGCTGGAGGCTGGTGCGTGCTGAGCCGAGTTTCTGGAGGTGGGGGTGCCGCCTTTTAGCTGAGGGCTAGTGTGTGCTTAGTGAAGTCTCTTGCTGCGCAGTCTTCCCAGGTGTCCTGGCCAGCTGGGGTCTGGCACATGCTTGGCTGAGTCCCTGGCAGCAGTGGTGTTGCCTTCCTCAGTGGCCTTCCTCCAGGCATTGGCACTCACTCAGCGGTGTTTCTGGTGGTGGACAGTCTTGCCTACCCAGCAGTCCGACCTTCTCTGGTGCCCTGTCTCATTGGGGTGGCCGGCGCTCAGTGGAGTGTCTGGCAGCAGGCGGTGCCACCTTCCTGGGTGGTCTGGCCTGCTGGGGTCTGACATGCACTCGGCAGTCTATGGCTGCAGATGGTGCCGCCTACCCTAGTGGGCCGGCTAGCACTGGCAGCAGGCATCCTGGCCTGCTGTAGTCTGGTGCATGGTGCCACCTTCTCAGGCCGCCAAGGGAGTGCTGGCGTTCCTTGGGCACCACCTTCCTGTTGGCCGGGCCTGCTGGGGGCTGGCGCATGCTTGGCTGAGTCTCTGGTTGTGGGTGGTGCCACCTTCCCGGCTGCCAGCCCACTGGGGGGTTGCACTCACTCAGTAGAGATTCTGTCCATGGGGCAGTTGGGGGGGAAGCTCAGTGCAGCCCCCAGAGTATCTTTTGCAGCAAGATACTTGGTCTGGCTAACAAGGAGGGCGTACACTGCTCGAAAACCTCCTCTCACAGTCTCAACAGGGGATAGACTTCTGGATTATCAGGTAAAGGGGGAAGGGCGCACTTTAAGTTCAGAATGGCAGGGAGAACTTTAGTTCAATTTTTCTACCTAGCAAGAGAGCGTTCAGAGACACAGGAAGGTCTCTTGGCAGTCCCCACTTCCCACAGCACTCTCCCATGGGGTGAGACAAGAGGTCCACAGTTCACCAATCATCTGTAGAGAACCTGCAGGGGCAAAAGAAGAGGAAAGAGAGAAAACAAACAAACAAACAAACAGCAACAACAACAAAAAAAGATCACAACTTTCTTGGGGGAGGAGAGGGATAGTTTTCTTTTCAGATGAATTTTGTGCCTGAAGCTTTCTTTCTTGCTGTTGCAGCTTTCCTCAGCAGCAGAGACCAGCAGTTATCACTTATCTCTCGGCTGGATTCCCAGTCTTCTGCTTAGTTGGGTATTTTCTGGATGCTATCCTTCCCTTTGAATAGGAGCCTCTCACAGAAGCTGCTTCCAGTCAGGCATCTTGGCAAGTTCTCCAAGTTCTAGATTCTTATCTGTAAACCCCAACCCCAGAGCGTCCTGAGACAAGGGGTTCAAATACAGATCTACCTCTTAAGAGCGCTCTAGTTTAGAAATTGGTTTAGTAAACTGACATTTAAAAGCCATTTGACACAAGGCACCAGAAATGCTGCATTTTAGTGGTAAAGGACTTGTTTAAAAAAAAAAGTCCCAATAAAAAATGAGTCTTTCCACTATTATACAACAATACAAATAGTAATGGAAGGAAGCAACATTTATTCACATTAATGAAGATTCATTTGCCTCAGAGCAGTAATATAATAAGAAATTGTGGTTATATATATATATATATATATATATATATATGGACAGTCCATGTACTCAGGTGCAAAGATCAATTTTAAATATAATACTTTATAAATCTGACAGTTATTTCTAGTGCTAAGCTTTAATTTTATTCATATTTGATTCTTACCCAGTATATTTGATTTTAGTTTTTAAGCAGAATTTCCATTGTTCAAATTAGAAAACTATTACAGTCAAAAATGCAAGTATGCTAAACGTCTATTTGGTTAACCTACAAAACAGTCAATTCCTAAAATGTTGATATTACCACTATAATATAGACAAATTGTGATCCACAGACCCCATCAACACACATTAAGGGGTCAGAGAGGCACAACTGTTTTTATAATTATATAACAACATAGGTTGAGGCCAGGCACAGTGTCTCAAGCCTATAGTCCTACCACTCAGGGAGGTCAAGGCAGGAGGATTACTTGATCTCTGGAATTTGAAAACAGCTAAGGAAGAGCAATACCCCATCTCTATTTAAACTAACAAAATTAGTTAGGTGTCATGGTGGGTGCCAGTTGTCCCAGCTAGTCAGGAGGCTAAAGGAGGAGGATTGTTTGAAACAAGGAGTTTGACATAGCCATGAACTATGATGCCTCAGTACACTAGCCTGGGTAATGTGAGACTCTGTCTCAAGAAAACAAGAAAAAGGGACATTATTCATCCTTTTGAGTGTGTTAACATTTTAACCAATTGTTCAATAAGGATGGTGAGAAAACATGAAGGTATCTCAGCATACACAGGTCCAAGTAAAGGCATCAAACTTTACTAGAAGTCATCTTATTCTTTATCAGCATTAACTCACAGTGAAACAGTTAAGTCAGGTTCACTTAAAGATGGCCTTAATGCATAAGACAAAATGTTAATTTCTTACACTTCAAACCATGAGTACATCTTTTTACTATCTGTGTGATGGAATTGAGAGTACACAGATTAACACTCTCACTGAATACAGAAGTACAAAGATGTCTATAGGAAAAGTGTGTAAGTATTTGAATTGTGAGGTGAGCAGCTGTTTTTCTCATGATCCAACTTTCTTTTTTTTTTAAAAAAAAAGAATTACTGACAAACTATGCTATTCAATTTGGATGAATGTATGACCTATTCTTGAAAATGTGGCCAGCCTGCCAGTTCAAGAAACACAATTAATAGTTCTTATTGCCAATAACAAAATCCAAGCTTTTAATTGAAAATAAGAATTTTGAAAAATACTGTTTTAGTCACCATTAGCTTGATATCTTCCTAATACTTTATGATTTTTCCAAGATCAGTGCCAATAACCAACCTTTTTTATTGTATGAGTTTTCATTTTTCAGAATGTCATATAGTTAAAATCATATATTCTACATAGTTTTTATAGACAGGCTTCTTTCACTAATTGATTATTTTTAACTTAATAAATTTTTCAAACTTCTCACCTTTTATTTCTAATACAAGGAATTTCAGTAGACTTAATTCACATAAAAAAATGTCTCTGGGCTCCTCAATAATTTTTAGTAATGTAAAGTGGTCCTGAGAACATTTATCTACTATCCCTTGCCTATTGCTATCTTTTTCTCTTATAGATATTTGTGTTTCTCCTGAAGACAAGTAAGGGAAAAGAAATCTAGTTGGTTTTTCCCACTCAAATGAATCTTAGCTTCTGTTATTCAAATGACTCAGCAAAATGCTTTTGCTTTTCCTTGTTTGCTGAAATTTGTTATTGCGGTTTGGAACTCCTGTCTCCTCACAAGGCCCTTGTATGGGCCATTTGAGGCCTGTGTCTCATATTTAGGAACCATCTCCTCTGGATGAGCTCTGTTGCTCATGAAGGCCTGCACACTAGTACAATTTCACTGTAGAGGGTAATACTGACACTGAGCTTCATTTGACTGAAAAGGAGAAAAATGCTAGATTCATTCTTTGTTGAATTTTGTATATAATATTTCACTCCTGCTTTTGCTTCCAAGTTAAATTAAATTCTACACTTAAAAATAGAGATGTCCAGTTCCATTTGGTTACTTATAATTGCCTGACCGGTATAAGGATTTCCTTACAGGTACTTTCTCTTGTATAGCACCAGGCATCAATCCTGCACACCACAGTTAAGCTAATGTTACTGAAGAATGCTGCTCAAATTTCTACTCCCATACTCAAATACCCATTGCAATGAGCTACAAAGCAAAGCCTAAGCTAAGTTGGATATGAACCCTCTGCAATTTGCCTACAAAAAACCTTTCCAGGCACATCAGGCTTGCTCTTCCTGGTATCCGTCTCACTGATTTCCTCAGTGCTGCTTCCTCTCTGAAAGAGCAACATAAAAGTAAATGAAGCAGTTAATGAAGAGGAAGAAACACATGAGGACGACATAGAAACAGCAGAGACCCCAAAAGAAGAGGATGTCAGACATCTAATGTGCAGTTGAAGTCCTGTGCTGTGGAAAAATGCCCAGGTAAGCTGAGCAGTGTGGCAAGTGTTGACAGTGCTTTCTCCACTTGTGTTTGTGGTGAGAGTAAGAAACAAACCAGGATTGACTCTTTTTTTCCTTTTTTTTTTAAGAAAGAATGATTAAACCATGAGAACGCAGTAAATGTATTGATTTTGTATGATACTGTATGGATGATTTTACTGTGTTTTGATTATGACATTTTGTGTGATATTGCCTTAAAAATATGTACAGAAAAGCAAAGTACAAGGACATGTTAGCACAGCAGGCCTAGTTCCTTACGTTGGCCACCTCCACATCTTGACCAGTTTATTACAATCCCTCCGACAGTCAACTTACAGAAATTTTCCTATATTTGCTAAAAAATAATTGTTATTCCTTATAAAGTACCAGGCAGTGATTCTTTATATAATTGCATAACTTGGGGTTGAACAAAAAAACTTGTTAAAATTCATCTGGTCCCTCAATACTACAATAATAGGGAGATAAAGAGTTTCTGAAGGCTCGGCGCCTGTGGCTCAATGGGCTAAGGCGCCAGCCACGTACACCTGAGCTGGTGGGTTCGAATCCAGCCCGGGCCCGCCAAACAACAATGATGACTGTAACCAAAAAATGGCTGGGCTTTGTGGAGGGCACCTGTAGTCCCAGCTACTTGAGAGGCGGAGGCAGAAGACTCGCTTGAGCCCAGGAATTGGAGGTTGCTGTGAACTGTGATGCCATAGCACTCTCTCCAGGGTGATAGCTTGAGGCTCTGTCTCAAAAAAAAAAAAAAAAAAAAGAGTTTCTGAGATTAGACTAACAAATGTCAGGAGTAAAGATCAGTTACATCCTCATATATTCAAAGAGAATCTTAGGTGTCTTGTCAGAGAACTAAAAATCCTAAGGAGTTCTACTAATAGACATCAATTACAGTTAATGTCCACAGCATCTTCCAAAGTTCTACATTGAAACAAAGTTTCTATCCTAAACGATCAGAATATTTGTCTGTAAAATGGAGAAATCCAGTAGGGATTGTGAAGTGTAACATGGGTTTCCCCCATCCCTGATCCTTAGTTTTAAACTAGTTAATCTAGATATTTATACAATAATCTTATAATTTTGCTCTCAACTTAGATATGTGGACCTGGTCAAAAGATATCAATACAGAAGAATCTATGCTTAATTCTCATGTACTAAAATATTGTGTATGGAAATTTGGGGTAGATACCCACCCCATCAGAGAACTAGCATTCCTCCATACATACTCTTTTCTGTTCCTGCCTTTCCCACACATGTCACTGCCAAGAGCAACCCACAGGCAACTCAACACCAACACTTTTCTCTCATACATTGTCAGGACCCAATCTATACACTCTCAGAGTGGTGCCCATAAGCAAGCACGAACATCCAGATTAGGCTGCAAGTTGTTCAAAAAGACACTTGCAACCTGATTGTTTATAGCACCACAATTCACAGCTGGAAAGATGTCGAAACAACCCACGTGCCCATCAATTTTAAATCATGATATATGTATACTATAGAGTAGCAATCATTCATTTAAAAAATGGTGGCCTACTATGGTTTTTAACAACTGGGTGGAACTGGAGCCCATTCCACATGACGTATCACAAGAATGGGAAAAAATGCCACATGTTCTTAACTCTAAATTGAAACTAGGAGATCAATACTTATGTGCATATCTGGAACTAAAACTGAATGGAAATCAGGTAGGTGGGAGGGGAGAAGGGAGTTGAGTAAATTTCCACCTAACTGGTCTAATGCACACAATCTGGATGAAGGGCACACTTAAAACTTTGACTTAAATGTATATAAGCAAATTACATCACTAAAACATGTGTACCCATGTAATATTCTAGAATAATAAAAAAAAGAAACGACCTAATACCTGTTCAAATGTAATGATATTAAAATTTATAGGAATGTCAAATTAAAAACTGACAAAAAGATGACTCTGCATACTATTAAGCACTCAGATCTCCCTCACATATTCCCTTACTTCTGCCACCTCTGTTTCCTAGAATGCTTTAAATTTTTTTTTTTTTTCAAGACAGAGCCTCAAGCTGTCTTCTGGGGTAGAGTGCCATGTCATCACAGCTCACAGCAATCTGCAACTACTGGGCTCTTCCTCTGCCTCCCAAGTAGCTGGAACTACAGGAACCTGCCACAAAGCCCAGCTATTTGTTGGTTTCATCTGTCATTGTTTGGTGGTCTCGGGCTGGATTGTAACCCACCAGCTCAGGTGTATGTGGCTGGTGCATTAGCTGCTTGAACCACAGGCACAAAGCTTAGAATGCTTTAGAATTTCTGGCCATTCCACTGGCTGCCTCCTTCTCACACTTCAAAGCTCAACTGACCTTCTTCTTTCTCAGTAGGTCTCCCTTCCCATGTGATGCAGTCTAAGTAGCTCCCCTGCTCATACTTTCTACTTTCAGAAAATCATTTCCCCCACACATCCTACCAACCACCATGCAGCTTGGTGGTTTGTTCTCTTAAATGGATGCTTTGCCTTCTTTTTAGTTCAATTTTCTAATCTTGGAGGATTCACCATTTTAAATTGCTGATCTAGATTAATTTTTATTTTTTTATTTGATCTTTAGATAGGACATTCATTTTTACTTTTTATATAATTAATGGAGGATTTACTTTAATTTGACAAACTTCAAAATGAGGATTATTTATATACTTAAATTATTCTCTCCTGATTTAAAATATAAAGAGAAAAAGAAAATACAACACATGACAGTGAGAGATAAAGGTAAGTGTGTTAGGAGTGGTGAAGAAAATAATGCTCAGTTCCAGGTTACTGCCTAGCTTTTGATGGGGATAAAAAAAAAGAACATAGCCTTAAACAAGAGTTCACTGATTGGTCACATGTTGGCATCAAAGCCCTCCTATTTTTTTACAGTAACACAGTAGTCCTTTTGATGATTTGTCCATCCGAAGAATTTGTCCATTTACAAATGAAAAAATAAGGGATTACTATGCTGTTGGTTGCTTTTCCTTACAAACATTGTTCTTTTCTTGGCTGGGTGCCTATAGATCAGAGGCTAGGGCACCAGCCATGTACACTGGAGTTGGTGGGTTTGAATCCAGGCTGGGCCTACCAAACAATAATGACAGCTACAACCAAAAAATAGCTGGACGTTGTGGTGGGTGCCTCTTATCCCAGCTACTTGGGAGGCTGAGGCAGGAGAATAGTTTAAGCCCAAGAGTTTGAGTCTGCCATGAGCTGTAATGCCACAGCACTCTACCAAGGGTGACAGCTTGAGACTCTGTCTCCCCCCAAAAAAATACTGTTCTTAGGCACAGACTTCCTGTCACCCTCTGTCCTAACTGCCCATACGACATGCCAAGTTTCCTGGAGCATGGTTTACGTAAAGAAGAAAATAATTCACTGTGTTCTCTTAAATACTAAAATTTGCAATATAAGAAATATGAGAGTTAAAGAGCCTCATAGTTTCCAATAAGTGCTGAAAACAGACAGAGTTCTAAAAAGAGCAATGATTTCTCAGAGGGCATTCAACAGCAGTGATTACATTGATTCGGCACTTGTATAAATTCTCTGTGGCAAGGGCCAAGGCTTGTAAAATAATTATATGGATTGGTACTTTTTTTTTTTAATTTCCTTAAAAAGTGCTCAGAGTTTTTCAGTTTTTTTTTTCTTTCAGATTAATATGAGAGTACAAATGATTAGGCTACAATGTTTGCATTAGTTAGGTAAGGTCTCTGTTGTAGTTGTGTTCCGCACCCAGGAGGTTTGCCATACACCCTTACATTGTGCCTGTTAGTTGGGAGAGTCTAATTCACTGAATTTCAGTCCTTACTATTTGGAAGTATGAACATTTGTTTGAAGCATGGTTCATGGTTCTCTTATATAGTTACATTTTTTTTCTTTTTGATCCCTGGAGACAGAGTCTCACTCTGTATCACTGAGTAGAGTGGTATGGGGTCATAGCTCACAGAAACCTCAAACTCCAGGAAGACTCAAAGCACCCTTTTGCCTCAGCTTCCCAAGTACCTGGGACTAAAGGCATGTGCGTCATGCCTGGCTAGGTATTTCTATTTTTAGTAGCAACCATGTCTTATTCTTGCTCAGCCTATAACTGAATTTCAGTCTTTACTATTTCAAAGAATGGACATTTGTTTAAAGCGTGGTTCATGATTCCCTTATATAATTATATATTTTTCTTTTTGATCCCTGGAGAAGGAGTCTTACTCTGTCTCCCTGAGTAGAGTGCTATGGTGTCATAGCTCATACAACCAAGTATGTATATATGTCTGAAAATGTATGTGTGTGTGTGTGTGTATATGTATATGTATATACACAAGAGAATAGTTAACAAAAAAAATGTAGGAAAACTATTTCTTCAGGTAGAATATTATACATACTAATCACTTACCATTACATAGAAATCAAACTTAAGTCCTTCAGAAGGCATTCATATAAAATGTATTACGTATCTGTGTGCATATATACATATAAGTATGTATATGTATACATATATACAAAGTGTATTTTTACATATATATATATATGAGAATAGTCAACTAAAAACATAGGAAAACTATTTATTCAGGTAGAATACTATCCATACTAATCGCTCTCTGTTACATAGAATAAAACTTAAGTCCTTCATAAGGTATTCTATGATATACTCTTAACTCTTTTATAGAAAACACATTAACCCCAATGTAGACCAGGTAATGAGATGACATATGAAGAAAGTCATATTGATTTATTTACATGTGTAACTCATATAAAACTACAAATATGTAGCTGATTGTAATTTCAATAGGAAAAAAAATCACATTTAAACATACCTCATCTTGGGTTGAAGAACAAATAAATGGATTTCCTTTCTTTTTGTAAAAAATGCTGTATTTAAAATTAATCTCTTGCAACAAAGAAAATTTCATATTATGGGAAGTCTTTTTTTTTTTTTGTAGAGACAAGAGTTTCACTTTATCACCCTCTGTAGTGCTGTGGTGTCACAGCTCACAGCAACCTCCAACTCCTGGGCTTAGGCAATTCCTTTACCTCAGCCTCCCAAGTAGCTGGGACTACAAGTGCCCTCCACAATGACTGGCTATTTTTTTGTTGCAGTTTGGCTGGGGCCAGGTTTGAACCCACCACCCTCAGTATATGCGTCTGGTGCCCTGCCCACTTAGCCACACTCGTCCCCCTTATGGGAAGTCTTATAGGCTTCAGTAGGAATTTTTTAACTCAAAATGTGATAATGATAAAAATGTTTTATGATGTAAAATGCTGAAATAAGGTGATTTATGAAATAAAAAGTTTTTATGAAATAAAACATTGAAATAAAAGGTGTTTTATGAAATAAAACATTGAAATACTAAAAGCACTTAGTATTCAAATTGCTATTAATTCAACTTCAGTTACCACTGAATCCAAGTTCAAGAAATTGACCCAAATAAGTCACACCATAATCAAGTCTAACATGTCGTAAGCAAGTACTCTTAAGGAATATTTTTGTTGACTAAGAATGCAAGTTCAGTATCCATTATCCAAAAAGTATGGGTCCAGGAATGTTTTAGTTTTTGGATTTTCTCACATTTGGAATACCTGCATTATGTATACTTACTGGCAGAGCATCCCAAATTCAAACACCTGAAATGCAAAATGCTACAATGACCATTTCCTTTGAACGCCTGTTGGCATTCAAAATGTTTCAGATCTTGGAGAACTTTGGATTTCAGATTTGGTATGTTCAACCTGAACAATTATTTCCTTGTGAATATGTGAAATAAACATTTTATTTACTCAGAAAAGGAATGGCTATCCCTCTAAAGTGTTTCTGATGACCCTTTAAATAGATCAACATTTTCTAACTTTATTGGTTTCAAGAAAGGTCAGTGAAACCCAAAAGTATCATAAATATATTTACCTTCAATAAAAGGCACATAGATGTACATGGGAAGTGTATGCCAAACCTCTGGTGTTTGCCTAGGAATGAGTGTGTTTGCCTGGCAGACCTGTGCCCAGGGTTCAGCCACTGTACTGAAATTTGGACCAGGTGAGAAATCTGGCCTTAGATGCCTGCTCCAGCCTAGATGGGAAAGAAAGGACCTAAATTAGAATTGAGGGTTTAAAGAAACTTTAAAATTACATAGTTTATTAGATAATATCTCATAATATCTCAAAAACAATGCTACTTAATCTTTCTTATGAGAAAAAAGCATTATCAATGCTACTAAACACACAGCTTTATGACAGGAATAAGGTGAATAAATCTACATTCATGGGTGCACAAATAAGATGCTTTGTGCAAAGGAGCAGCTATTGACAGTGTTTATCAAAAGTTATTTATTTGTATTAGCATAAGTCATTTCCATATACACCCATGTTGGAATTCTTCCTCCTAGCTGTACATGCTAAGTAGCAATCCATCACAATTAGTAATTCTTTCTTTCTTTCTTTTTTTTGAGACAGAGTCTCCAGCTGTCACCCTATGACATCACTGCTCACGGCAACCTCCAACTCCTGGGCTTAAGCAATTCTCTTGCCTCAGGCTCCCAAATAGTTGGGACTACAGGTGCCTGCCACAATGCCTGGCCAATTTTTGGTTGTAGTTGTCATTGTTGTATGGCAAGTCTGGGCTAGATTTGAACCTGCCAGCTGTGGTGTATATGGCCGGCGCCTTAGCTGCTTCAGCTACAGATGCCGAGCCACAATTAGTAATTCTTAATACTTAAGTCTATTTCTTCTGGGAAAAAAAATACCAAACTCAGGAATTTGTTCCATCAACTCATTCTTTCCCATCAATAGCACACCACACAGTTGCTCTGCAGAGATAACTAAGTTCCTGTCTTGTTAGCACAGTAAAGTCAAATTTCCTTGAGGTCAAATATATCCAGACTTTTGCAAAAACATATGTTTAGTAAATAAGACAATCTTTTTGAATAAAATGGACATTATTTTGTTTTCATTATCTGATTAAGAGCTCACAAAACAGAAATATAATGTCAGAACTCTTGTACAATTAATTAAATAAGAGCATAGGTGATAGCATAAGAATATGGAGAGGTCAAAATTTTCCTATTATTTGCCTAAAGAGAGTGATTGCTTAAAGAACTCTTACCATTTCAAGTATTACTAGACCTGTATGATTTTTTAGAAATCTTCTGCAATGAAAGCTATCAAATTTCAGGTGAGTCTAAATGTCATAAATACAAGAAGGGATCCTCCATCAACTCTTTTCACCTGGACAAACAGCACATCAGAACTAAACTGATAAAAGAAGAACCATAAACTCTGGCTTTTCTGGCTTGTATCTATTCATGTAGGGTAGCAGAGATGTTTCTTGATTTTCAAAGGATTTTTTTTTTATAATTTTATTGAATCATAATTCTGTATATTGGTGCAATCATAGGGCACGATTCATATACATACAGAAATGTTTTGATTGTACTGTTACAGATAGCCTTCATGGCATTTTCTTGATCACTATATAAAGACGTTGATACTCTACATTTAATAAGTTTCCCCAGTACCCTGCTAAGATGCACCGTAGGTGTGATCCCACCAATTGC
>CAUYON010063626.1:0-42815 GCA_963573935.1 Arctocebus calabarensis
AAGTATCTCAAGAATGGAAGAAAAAGTATCCAATGTACTCAGCCCTACTATGAAGCTAATTTATAGCTTTCATATGAAGGGTATAACCCAACTATAGTACAAGAATATGGGGAAGAGGGCAAGGGTAGGGAGGGGAGGAGTTAGGTTGGGGTGGACAGAGGGTAACTGTTGGGGCCACACCTACAGTGCATCTTAGAAGGGTACAGGCAAACCTTACTAAATGCAGAATACAAATGTCTTCATACAATAACTGAGAAAATGCCAGGAAGGCTATGTTAATCGGTTTGATGAAAATAGTTCAGATTGTATATGAAACCAGTACATTATACCCCTTGATTGCACTATTGTACACAGCTATGATTTAATAATAAAGACAAAAAAAAAAAGAATAAGGGAAGATGCAGCAGAATAGCACTGTTACAGGCTCACAGTATACTTGCCCCTCTCCTGCCTGGTGAAGCATCTCTGACCCAAGCACACCAGCTAGAGACCCATAGCTATCTTCATTATGCCACAAAGGTCTTAGGAGAGGCAAACAGGTATACCATGTCTGGTGTTTATTTCAAACTGAGAGAAATTGTACAAGATGAGAAGGCACCAGCACAAAAGACTCCACCAACACTAAAAACAGGCTATCTTTATACCTCCGAAGGATTCCAGTAGCACCCAGAAATGAACAAAAAGAAATTGTCGGAAGGACAGACATGGAATTTAGATTATAGATGACAAATAAGATGAATGGAATCAAGGAGATGGTAGAAAACCAACTAAAAACAAACAAAAAAGATATGAATGAAATCATCACTAAAAAGATAGATAACATTAGAAAAGAGATAATGTAAATTAAAGAAACAAAAGAGTCATTTAGGGAATTGTAAAATACATCAGATAGCTTTTACAACAGACTAGACCAAGAAGAAGAAAGAATTTTAGAGGTTGAAGACAATAGTTCAAGGTAAACCAGTCAGTAAAAAACGCATAAAAAATAAAAAAGAGTGAATGATCACTGCAAAAAGTACAGAATTATGTGAATAAAACTAATATGAGTTATAATTATCCCTACAAGTGAAGAAGAAAAAGTAATAAGCATGAAAACCTATTCAGGATAAAAATCAAGAAAAATTTTCCTGATGTCACTGGAGATTTGTATATTCAGATACAAGATGGTGATCAAACACCTGTAAGATTCATAGCAAATAGGACATGACCAAGACATATAGTTATTAGCCTAACTAAAGTTAAACAGAAAGAAAAGATCCTACAAGCTGTGATATGAAAGCCACTAGTTACTTACAAAGGAAAACTCATCAGAAAAACAGCATTCTTCTCAGCAAAGACTTTTCATGAAAGAAGGGATTAGGGTTCTATTTTCAGTCTTCTTAAAAAGAATAACTTTTAACCAAGAATTTTGTATCCTGCACAAATGAAAGAGGAATAGAGTCTTAACTAAACAAGCAAACCCTAAAGGAATTCATCATCCCTAGACCTTCCCTACAGAAAATCCTTGAACGTGTTCTGTACATGAAAAAGCATGTTTAATACTTACCAATGCAAAAGACCCGAAAATTGAACCTTAAACTCTTATAAAACAGCAATACAGGAAAAAAAAAAAAAAAAACAACTAGGTATCATTCAGCATGATAAACCGAACAGTATCTCACATATCAGTACTAATATTTGATGTTATCACTTTTAATGCTTCTTTTAAAAGACACAGACTGAATTAATGAATAAAAAAATGCAACTAAAGTATCTGCCATCTCCAAGAAACTCATTTAACTTGCAAAGATCGTCATTAAATCAAAGTAAAAGCATGGAAAAATTATTCCATATGAATGGGTACCAAAAGTGAGCAAGGGTAGCTATTCTCTTATGAAATAAAACAGACTTTAAATCAACAATGGTTAAAAAAAATGTTCCTTATGCATATAATTATAAAGGGAGCAACTCAGCAAGATGATATAATGATTCTAAATATATTTGTACCTAACACAGGAGCTTCAAGATTCATAAATATATTACTACTAGATCTTAGTAAAGAAGACAAACAGCAGTATTGTAATTTCTGGGTACATCAATACCTCACTGAAAGAACTAAACAGATCATCAAGGTAGAAGATCAACAAAGAAACATTGGACTTAAACAGGACTTAGATCAAATGGACTTAACACACATCTCTAGAATATTCTACACAATAACTGCAAAATCTATATATTTGTCTGATGAACACAAGAGACATTTTGCAAGATAGATCGTATTGTGTGCCCACAAAACAAGTCTCAGCAAATTCCAAAATATCAAAATCATTCCATGTTTCTTCTCACACCACAGTAGAATAAATAGTTTTATAGACAGTTACAGAAATTAACTTCAAGAACTCTTGAATCTACAGAAACTCATGGAAATTTAACAACCTGTTGATGAACAATCCTTGGGTCATTAACAAAATTGAGATGGGAATTAAATGATTGTTTGAACTGAATGACAATCATGACACAAGCATCCAAAAGTCTCTGGGATACAGTAAAAGCAGTATTAAGAGGAAAATTCTTAACCTCTGATGTTTACATTAAAAAAAAAATAACCAGAATGTTCACAAAGTAACAACCAAATAAAACACATCCAGGTACTGGAAAAAGAATGACACACCAACCCCAGAGCTAGCAGAAAAAAGAAATAAATAAAGCTCACAGCATAACTAAACAAAATTGAAGCTAAACAATAAAACCCCAAACAAAAAACAATATAGAGGATGAATAAAGTAAAAATTTAGTCCTTTGAAAAGATAAGCTAAATCAAAAAGGCTTCTAGCTATACTAGAAATATAAAACACTCACATAATCTCTATCAGAAAATAAAAAAAGCAAAATTACAATTGATACCACAGGAGTACAAAATATCACCCATAAATACAATGAAAATCTCTATGTGCACAAACAGGAAAACATAGAGTAAGTGTATAAATTCCTGGAAACACACAATCTCCCAAGCCTGAATCAGGAAGAAATATAAATCTTACACTGATTGGTAATGAGAAAGGAGATTGACACAGTAATGCAAAATCTAACAACAAAAAAAGCTCCAGACCAGATGGATTCACAGTCACATTCTACCCGACCTTCAAGAAAGAACTGGTATCTATTTTACAGAAATTATTACATAGCATTGAAAAGGATAGAATTTATCCGAACTCATCTATGAAGCCAGTACTACTTTGATATCAAAGCCAGGAAAGGACACGAAAACAACAAAACCCTAAAACAACAAAACCCTATGGTTGGCTCAGCACCCGTAGCTAAGTGGTTAGGGCGCTGGCCACATACACCAGGGCTGGTGGGTTGAAACCTGGCCCGTTCTGCTAAACAATGACAACTACTACAACAATAAACACAACAAAAACAAAAAAATGACCAGGCGTTCTGGCACCTGTGGACCCAGCTACTTGGGAGGCTGAAGCAAGAGAATTACTTATACCCAAGGGTTTGAGGTTGCTGTGAGCTATGGTGCCACAGCACTCTATGGAGGATGAGATAGTAAGACTGTCTCAAAAAAACCCAAAAAAGCAAAAAAAAAAAACCAAAAAAAGCCCCTACAGACAAATATCCCTTATGAATATAGATGCAAAAGCCCCCACAAAATAAGAGCAAATCAAATTCAACAGCACATGGAAAAGATAATTCATTGTGACCACGTGGTTCTCATCCCAAAGATGCAAGGATATCTGGTTTAACATTCATACTCAATATGTATAATTTACCACAGGAACATAAGAAAAAAATGACCACATGATCATTTCAATTGATACAGAAATACCATTCAATAAAATCCAGCACTGTCATGATAAAAGCCCTCAACAAACTAAGCATACAGGGAATAAACATAAAAATTGTAATAGCTATATTTGACAAACTTACAGCCAACATCATACTAACTAGGGATAAGTTGAAAGTATTTCCCTTAGAAATTTAACCAAACAAGGGTGAGCACTGTTAGTACTTCTACTGAACATAGCACTGGTAGTGTTAGCCAGAGCAATCAGGTAAAGAGAAAGTAAATAAAGGGTATCCAAATTTGGACGGAGGAACACAAACTATTGCTCCTTACTTATGATATGATCTTATGTCAAGAAAACCTCAAACATGTGACAAAGAGACTCCTGGAATTGATAAATAAATTCAGCAAAGTGTCAGGTTACAAATTCCTTATCCACAATCCAGTAACCAATAACAGTCCAGTTGAGAGTCAAGTCAAGGCCTCAACACTATTTACAATAGTTACAAAGAAAATAAAATACCTAAGTATATACTTATTTAATCAAAGATGAGAATGATCCCTCCAAGGACTACTATAAAATACTGAAGAAAGAAATCATAAATGATCAAGAAGCAAATGCAAAAGTATCCCATCCTTGTGGATTGCTAGAAGCAGTTTTGTTAAAATATCCATACTGCCAAGGTGATTTATAGATTCACTGCAATCCCTATGAAAATGGCAACACCATGTTTTACAGATCTAGAAAGTAATTTCACACTGAGCTATATAAAAATGAAAAACCCATTAAAAAGTGTGCCAATGATATCAGCAGAAGTTTTATTAAAAGGAGACAAACAACATAAATATAAGGCAGTAAACATAAGAAAAAATGCTCAGCATCACTAATCATGAGGAAAATGTAAATTAAAACCACAAAAAGAACTTTACTTTTGTCAGAATGGCTACCATCAAAAAGTAAAAGATCAGTAATTCCATGGAAAAACAGTATGGTGATTCCTCCAAGAAATAAATGTAGACTTATCATTCAATCCAACAATCCCACTACTCAGTATCTGTCAAAATAAAAAAGAGGTCATTTTATCAGAAAGACAGCTACCTGCACTTATGTTTATCTCACCAGAATTCACAATTGCAAGGATGTGGAATCAACTTAAGGGCACTTCAGCTTCATGAGTAGATAAATAAAATTTGTATATATATATATATATATATATATGCACACATACATGCATACACGCATATATATACACATATATATGTACACACACGTATACATACACCATGTAGTACTACTCACCTATAGAAATAAGTGAAATAATAATTTTTGCCAGCAATTTGAATGGTATTGAAGACCATTATGCTAAGGGAAGTACCTCAGAAATAGAAAAGCAAACACCACTTGTACTCTCTGGTAATTGGGAGCTGAACAATTGGCACACATAGACACAAAGAGATATAAAGGACACGAAAAGCAAGAAGGGGGAGGTGAGACAAGGTGAGGGATAAAAACTTACTTATGAAGAACAGTATATACTATTTTGGTGATGGGCACACCAAAAGCTCTGACTTAGGTATTATATAAGATCTCTTGTTAACAAAAACCTTTGTATCCTCCTAATATTTTGAAATAAGAGATATTTTTTAAAAACTAAATAAAAATAAATAAATAAAATCTAACTCAAAACAAACTAGTAATACAACTTCGTATACAACATTTACAGTTTAATATAAGATAAACATGACAGAGGGAGAAATTAACCATAATATTTTTTAGAGATGGTAAATATGTAATTATCAACCAAGAAAATTCAGCCAGTTTCTGAATCCAAAAATGACTATATCCAAGAACCCAAACAAATTCACTAGTCAGTCTTGTTCCCTCTCTGTGTCTCAATGTCTTTCCCTCCTCTTCCCACCTCTCTCTTCTTGGCTCTGCTTCTAATATCTTTCTTTTGTATCTTTCTTCTTTCTTTCTTTTTTTGAGGCAAGGTCTTATGTTGCCCAGGTTAGAGTGCAGTGGTGCAATCATAGCTCACTGTCGCCTTGAACTTCTAGACTCAAGTGATCCTTCCTCCTCAGCTCCCCAACCATCTGGGACTGCAGGTCCACACATATGTCTAACTGATTCAAAAGAAAAAAATTGTGGATATAGAGTCTTGTCATGTTGCCAAGGGTAGTCTGTAACTCCTGGGCTCAAGTGATCCTCCCACCTCAGTCTCTCAAAGTGCTAGAATTACAGCCATGAGCCACCACCCAGCCTGAGAGGTTTTCTATGGTTTTACTCCAGGGACTTAAACCTCTATCCAAGATAAGAAGATACTTAACTTAGTGCTGCTATGTCTCCTGCCAACCTCTAGATTAATGGCTGAGAGTAGGATGAGTAGGATGGAAGCCTCTAATTGTCTCGGCAGTGTTAGATTAAGTGGGTTCATTTGGTTGACAATGTTGAAAAGGAGTGTTCCCAAAAGAAAGGAATGTGGACAAATGTATGTTTACTATAAAGAGAGGTAATAATGCCACTGCCTAAAGAAAAGACTGAAAGGCAAAGGTAGAATTTACTTAGTAAAGAATGACATCAGCCAGAACGTTTATGTTTGGATTTGGCCATGAGCCCTTGATGAGTATCATCATAAGATTAGTATACTTGCACCATTATATAAACATTTACAACTCTTTTATATTTTGACACTCAGTTGAAGTAGTGCATTAGTCTTTCATTTATTTTTACTACTTCTTACATATTGCATTCTAATAATAATTCTGGGGAGGCTATGTTAGCTATGTTAGTTGGGCGTCTTATATTTTAATAAATGTATTTGAGGGCATAAAAACACTTCCATAAACCTGATGAAAAATGTATTTATATAAGATTAGAGAAAATCATGTTTACTAAAATGAACCTTCCCGTTAAAATTTTTGGCCGCTTGGATCAAAGCCAAGGATCAGTGTAAGAAAGGTGATAATTGTACAACTCTGATAGAATTTGCTCAGTTTCAGAAATTTTGACATTTGAATAAAATGGTACTTGAAAATAAATTCATATTTTATATAATACCTTTATACATGTTTGAATTATATTGTAAGTAATACTTGTCTGTTTCTATTACCTAGCTTGTATAAACTAATGCAAAAAGCTTTTACGTGAACTCTGTTTATAACAGACAGTCTGAATTTTACCTCCCACAATATTTCTAAATTTAAGCAATACTTTTCTGACACTGGAAAATCATATTATTTTTATCATACAAACCTTGTAAGATTTTTGAAACCAACCATTCTGTTTCTTCACAGGAAAATTAAATATAGATTATACCTACTGAATTTCCCTGGAAACAGCTAAATATAAAGGCATTAATTTTCTAACTTTATCATCCACTTCTAACTTTATTATGTAAAAATGAGTCCACTTGCAAGTTTGCAAATATGTCAATGAAAATACTGTGAAATATTTCTGAAATGGTAAGAGAGTTAGATATTCTGAATCTATTTTTTCTTTCCCCATAACAAGCATGATTATTAGCTAGTAATTACTAGTTTCCATAAATAAGTTCTGTCTTAAAATCACATAATCTTTAATAAATACTAAAATGTTAAAAATATCTTTTTACCTTTAAACATAAAATTTTGTCTTCATAGTAGAGTGTGGAATCCAAGTATCCTGAGCCCTTGGTGAGTTTTTGTTGCAGCTGCAATTCCCCTCACTCCCATGTCTATAAAGTTCCCCATAGAGATATATGAACAAGAAATAAGTTGAGACAAATGTATATTAACTGAGACATTGGTCCCCAAATCCAATATAATCTCTAGGCTAGACTGAAAGGATCAATGGGGTCACATATTCAAAAAGAAAGTGGCTCCATGTCAACTTGACAAGTGCGTTTTATAGAGTTCCAAGAGAGTAAAGTACAGAATTTTAAAGAAACAATCAAAACCAAGAAGCGGTATTAAAAAAAGGAAGAAGAAATCCAAATAGACCATTGCCAAAGAATCCTGTTTTAACTCTTCTTTTTGTTAGATTAAGAATTTCATTGCCTAACATGTCTGATCTTGGATTGAGCCCATATCTAGTAACACATCTCTTTCTTGAGGGAAGAGAAAAGAAGATTTGAGAATTTCATGGTGGAAGATTATGCTCCAATTTTAATGAAGTAGTTGAAGAAGAACAAATAGGTCTATATAATCAATCGGGAAAATATACAACATTTCTGCTCATAAAATTTGCAAATATTTCTCTGCATGTCTACGGCAGTAAATAAGATAAGATTGTTTCAATGAATTTATTGTTAATATTTTATACAAAACTTATGGAAATGGGTCAGGAAAGTATTTTTTTTTCAATTTTGTTTCAATGCTTTGGAAGAATTCTCCATTAGGCTAAGAAGACTTCTTTGTCTTACGTTGCACGTGAGATAATGTTCATATATAATGGCAGATACACTGAACAGAATTCCCTGGCATCTATATTGGTAAGCTGACCAAAAAATAAATACTTATTGCTTTCATCCACTGAGATTTTAGAACTGCTCCTACTCCACATAACCTAGCCTATTCTGACAGATATACAGAGACAAACAATGTGAGTAGAGTGAAGTCCAATTACCCACCGACATGTTCTGCGATTTTTGACCCTATAGACAATTCAATCATGTTAATCACTCTCCAGAAATCCTTTGCTCCTAGAAAGAAATTAAATTTTCACTAATTATAAAAAAAATGTAAATTTAAACTATTTCTTTTTATTTTATTCAAATACAACTAGAGTGATCTTACTAAGATACCCAGCTGGACAGGTAGAGAGTAAGTTTCTTCATTACTATTTGTTCAAAAACAATATGAAATAAAGGAGGCTATAAATATTCATGCATTACTTGTTTATTGGTCTTTGTCTCATAATTCCATATACAGTTTAGATTCTAGTCTAAAGTAACAATGTAATTCTCTGTCACTGATTATGAAACTGATAGTGTTTTGCTTTTCTGGGAAAGAAAAAGAAAAATCTTCCTGAATTCATCCCTTACTATGTGCCAATTCAATTGGGTCACTTGTCCAAAATGCATCCCTTTTCATAGGGATAGAAATTCTAACTGTGACCTCAGGATTTTTCATATCTAGGGATATAAAAAAAAAAAGACAACACTATTAAAGATTTTTTTCTTATAGAGCAACAATGAAATATCTTAGTCATTTTGCTTTCCTCTCTGACTTTTTGCATGATTATGAGCGTATATACGTGCATGATTATGAGCGTATATATGTAGAAATGCACACATGTGGTCTGGCATAAGAATTCAGAAATCAGTGCTTCCTATATAAGGAACAAATCTACATTAACATCTTCAAGCACGTGGTTGGAGTACTTTAAAGAGATTTGAGGTAGGACCCGCAAATCCCTAAATTTAGAATTTACTTAATGCGGAATGAAATTGCAAAAAAGCATTCAGAAAAAGGTAAAAAAATAATAATTTGGTCTTTGGTAGCCAACTCTATTCCAGCCATATGCGTCTATGCATCAAGAAACTAAAAACCAGTAATCTTCATATGTTCCCTGCTAAGGGAAACAATGAGAAGGGCTAAACAATTTTCAGAACTAGATACATATCATCCCAAGAAAGTTGTTAAGGTAACTACTAAATTATGCCTATCTCTAACTTTTGAGAACCCCTTCTATTCACTTCACATGGATTATTAGCCAACCAAACTTCAATTATTAATACAAGGATTTTTTAAACTAGGCAATTTTTTCACACAAATTTCATTTCCTAAACAACCCTATCTGTGTTTACACTCACTCTGAGGTGCTGTCAATCACAAACAGTAGTGCCACCTTCAGGATGGAGAGAGAGAGAGAATTGCCCAGGATTTCAAATGACTCCCAGATGCTAAATGGGTGAAGACATTATTTGGCACAATGGCTAAACCTGTCCCACTAGAGCTACTCCCTTGTGCCACCTACAAGAAGTTCCAAACGTAGAATAAAAAAATACTAGTTCTTTACCATTAGTTATTGCTTTGACACCCACCCTAATGGGAAATATCATTTTTAGTGATATGGGCTGGGCTAGATTATAGTTAACAATAGCCCCCAAATATTTTTAATAATAACATGTAGAACACAACGGATCATTTATTAGTTAAGGCGTCCAAAACATATTTCATTCTTATTTCCTTCACATTTTTCCCAAATAAAAAGCTATGATAGAAAAAAAACTACAAATCCATTTTTCAAATTCTGATCTAAATTCTGACATTTTATATTTAAGACAGTCTATAAAGTAGCATAATCAAAATAAAAGACAAAGCAATTTAATTCACCCTAGTTCTCTGTGGATATAATTCTTGAATTTGAAAGCATGGCGATTAAACTCCACGGTACTCTACTGACAATTCTTTTTTTTTTTTTTTTAATGAGACAGAGTCTCACTGTGTCACCCCCAGTAGAGTGCTGTGGCATTATGTCTCACAGCAACCTCCAACTCTTGGGCTTAAACAATTCTCTTGCCTCAGCTTCCCAAGTAGCTGGGACTATAGGCACTCACCACAATACCTGGCTTTTTTTTTTTAATAATAGTTGTCAGTGTTGTTTAGCAGGCCCTGGCCACATACACCTGCCAGCCCTAACCACTGAGCAACATGTGCTGAACCTCTATAGACAATTCTGAGATAAAACCATTATTGAGTATCCTGATGGGAGATTTCACTTGAATAATTAACCCTCTCCTCATTCTTCTAAAAAAGAAGCCTCTCATATAAGCATGCTTAGTGCTAGTCTTAATTTTTTCAGCCTTTAGTGGACACTAGAAATTTATAATATAGCAGGCCCTATTATACATAAAAATAAAAATCATCTATAAAAATGTAAAATTAATCTATATTTAAATATTAATGCATTATGTAAATGAAATATATTATGTATTATTTTCTCTAGGAATCAAACCTATATATTCAAATGAAATATATTATGTATTATTTTCTCTAGGAATCAAACCTATCAAAAATATTTTTTCTTGCTTCTAGTTAATATAACTCTAATCTTATAATATGTCCTACATCATCTATATGTAAAACACTAAATTCAAAATAATAGCTGACATTGTGGAATATGTGTGTATGTTCATATCTGTTTGTGTGTGCGTACATGTGTGCATGTGCAAGTTTGTTTGTGAAAAATATTTATGTTTATCTTTAATATCCTCTAAGATTAAGATAAAAAAATGAGCTAAAACTATTTTAGAGTATTAACTCTCTATATTGACTTGATTTATGAAGTTTTTATTTATTTATGATTATCATTATTTATTAACTCATAACTTTGTACATTGATGCATTTATGGGGTTCAGTGTACCGCTTTGATATACAATGTGAAATGCTTACGTTGAACTAAGTAGCACATCTTTCACAACTATACTCATTTCTTTATAGTTTAGAAATGTACCATTGCATCATGCACATTAAGTGAGATTCCCCCCAAATGCCTTCCCTCCTCCCATATGCCTCCCTCTCCTCCTCTCTCTCTCCTCTTCCCTTCTACTTCTGGACTATAGTTATGTTTTGCCATTCATATGGATGTGTAGGTCATTATATATTGATTTCATAGTAGTATTAACTACATTGAATACTTTGAGGAGGAATTGCAGGACCGAATGGTAGGTCTACTTTTAGTTCTTCAGTTCTCTCCAAACTTCTTTCCAAAAGGTCATATTAGCTTGCATTCCCACCAGTAGTGTAGAAATGTTCCCTTCTCACCACATCCACACCAACATCTGTAGTTTTGGGATTTTGTGATGTGGGCTAATCTTACTGGAGTTAGATGATCTCTCAAAATGATGTTGATTTGCATTTCTATGATGATTAAGGATGATGAGCATTTTTTCATGTGTTTGTAGGTCATGCACCTGTCTTCATCAGACAAGTTTCTGTTCAAATTGCTTGCTCAAATAGAAATGGGGGATCTTTGTTCTTTTCTTATTGATTAAGAAAATCTTGTTGATTTTCTTGTAGATTCTGGTTATCAGATGTTTGTCAGAGTATAACTTGCAAAAATCTCCTCCTATTCTGAGGGCTGTCTGCTTGCTGTACTTACTGTGCTCTTGGCTGTGCTGAAGCTTTTTAGTATGATCAGATCCCAATAATGTATTTTTGGTGTTGCTTCAATTGCCTTGAGGGTCCGCCTCATAAAATGTTCTCCCAGGTCAATTTCTTCAAATGTTTTCCATGCATTCTCTTCTATATTTTTATAGTTTCATGTCTTAAGTTTAAATCTTTTTTTTTTAAACAGTTTCCCTTTTTTATTCCGCACATACTGTACACACAACCGGAGAAGGGCAACAGCTACTCCATTATTATTTTGTTGTTGTTGTTCAGTGATGTAAGCAGCACTTATAAATGTTACAAGAAAAACCCTGTAAGCATCCAATCCCACCGATAACTGAAATGCAAGGCTTTTCATCTTGTCTTCTCACTCCTCCCCACCCCCCACCAAGAAAACGGCTCAAGTATTTAAAACAATTTACAGGCGTATGTACAAAAGGGATGGGATTTTTTTCTTCATTTTTTCCTTTTTGTTACAACATGAAGAGAAAAAATAGCCAAGATGAGTGCAAATACATTTTTTTCACGTTCAAAAAGAACTGCAGACTTCTTAGTGGCTCTAAATGTGATCATAAACGAAACAATTTAAAAAGAAAGATTAATGCTGACTTGTGAAGGTGTAAAACAAGAAGCAGTGAGATGAAGATGGAATGTTAGAAAGATTGCACGTTGTTGACAAAGAAGCACTTCATGGCTGCAATCACTTTCTTTCCTTTTTTTTTTTTTTCTTAAGGATGCTATTGAAGGGTTTTTTGAAATAACAGAATGGATTTTCTAAAGAAATCAGGCAGAGGTCTCCCTCACGTGACCCCCCCAGGGCCGGCAGTCTTCGGCTTCCTCTCCGCTCTTCCTTTCTCCTTAAACAGGTGCATAGTGATGTGCTGGTGGAGAGAACCCTCGCTCCAGACTCCTCATTTGAAACAACGTCCGCCTTCAGCTGCCATAACCTCCCAAAGAAACAAAATGGGGGTTCTCTGGTTTTAAAAAATAGAAACTCATCTTGCACATGACAGAAGAAAGACAGCCAAAGCAAACCCATTTCTTTTCAAGTTTTTCCCTGTGTGTGTGTTTGTGTGTGTGTCTCCTATCCCTTTTCCGATCTAGAAAAATCTGCTCACCTGACTGATGGTTTTAAAATTTGTTCTCCAAACTTCACCCTCTTCAAAAAATGGGTTTTAAAAGCCTTTTTTCCCCAACAGTTACAAAAAAAAAATCAAAACAATAAAAGGCTTTCCTCAGCCATAGGGGTAATACAAATTAATACACCCCCTCAAGGGTTTTCAAAACAGTGAATATAAGGGCAGTTTCCAAAATCTGACTGCAGTATCTAGGTATTCTAAGTACAAAAAAAAAAGGTCAACAGTTTAATGCTAAAACAAAATTAGTTCTCTAAAACCAGAAGAAAATCTTCTTTAGAGCTAGTGCAAAGACAACTTGTATCTTACAGCAAGTACTCCAAACTAGAATATAATAATTACAATATATATACACATTGACCATGGGTGTTGGCATCTTCATGATGACCTTGAAGCACTTCTGGATGAACCGAGGCTGACAGCCGGGAAGGCGGCACGTCCACTGTCGCCTCTTTTTGGTGTGGGTTTACTGAGACAGCTCTCAATGCTGCCATTTTTACCAGATACTTTGCCACAGATCTGATTGACCAGACTGATAATTTGTTCCTCTTCATAGCGGTACCTCAACTTCAGCCCTCGACAGGACTTCTGTTTCTCCACGTGGCACAAAGCACACTCCAGGCAGAACACAACGTTTTCATTCTCCTGTACCACCATGGACAGGTAGCACAAGTGCTGGCCGATCTGCCACCCCCGCTCTGACGGCTCCAGCTGCAGCCACTTTCGAGGCTCTTTCTTCCCATCGGCCGCCGTGCTGCTGCGGTCGTGGCTGCCATAGCGCACAGAGGAGTGAAGACCGGCCTACAACAGCTGCCTGCGCTGCCACAGCTCCGTATCCCTGAGCTCATCCGGAAGGGATGAGATGGTGCTGAGAGTGGGGCCATTCTCCTTCTTCACCTCTGCTTATGCAACTTCTCCGTGGAGAAGGGCTTGGCTATGTGGCCGCGCTTCGTTTCCTTGGCGGTCTCAAAGCCCATGCTCGTCCACTGGGTGGTAGCGAAGTGCACGGTTTCTGAGATGCTGTAGCTACAGCATACTTTGGACACAAAGGACCCCGGGAAGCAGACGACGAACTGGCCATTCTGCTGCACGGTCCTGTGCACCCTCTTTACATAGCACCTCTGGGGAGAACATGACGTTGCTCTTCAGCATCGGCAGCCCCGGGATCCCATTGGCCTGCAGCAGGTGTGGACCACGTCCTCCAGCTTGTTCTCCTCCTCAGCAGGGATGCAATACCAAATGCAGTCAGCACCAGTGTGTAAGTAGTCGATATATGGAAGGTGATTTTGGTCTCGAGACCAGCGTGAGGTAGAAAAGACCATGCCGATGTTCAGCCAGGGAATAGTCACTCCAGGCACAGCACCGAGGTGACGCAGGATGGACCCTGTGTATTGGGGAGGGCGGTGAGGTTCCATCCATGCCTTGAAAAGGGCTCCGATTTTCCCACTGGGAATCCGCTGCCACCTAGCCGCAGTGCACAGCCACATGACAGTCCTTCTCTTCCGCTAACCTCCAGTACTCTTGCTCAATTTCAGCTGGTGCGGGCTCTTTGCTGAAACACATGTTCATGATATTTCTTGCTGTTCAATAAAAAGTCGTTGGAGAAACAGACCTTCCCTGTATGTGCACTTGTGGAAGTCGTTGAGGACGCCTTTGTCCTCCTCCTTGACCGCTTTATTTTGCGGAGCGAAGAGTCGCCGCCTACCTGTCTTGAGCTGGGTCTGGCCCACCTCCTTGAACTTGCTGCGGAAGCCATTCCTGGGGGCCACGCCGTGGATGAGCCCGTTCTTGGGCTCCAAGCGGGGCAGAGGGTGGAACTTGTGGTGGTCATTCTCCGTGTGGCCCTCCAGCGGCCCCTTGCGCCTCTCTAGGATCTCCTTCTCCATCAGCACCTCCTTCTCCAGCCGCCGGTGCTCCTCTGGGGACAGGGAGTCATAGGAGAGCAGGTACTGGCTGTAGGCCTCCTGCAGCTCGGCCAGCCGGTCCTGGGCCATTTGGGGGATGTGCAGCATGTCTGCTAGTTTTGTTTTTTGAGGTCAGTCACTTGCTGCATGCCGCCCATCTCGTTACTCAGCCAGAAAAAGCAGGCCAGGTCGAGCTCACAGCCTTCTATGAGCGGGAGCTCGTCCATGGTGATGCCCTGAGATCTGAGGTGCTTCTTGATGCAGGCCAGCCACTGCACGTTGGGCCCCAGCGTTGGCCCAGCTTGAGGATGTGCTGAATCTGCGTGACAAACTGCATCTCAATGTAGAGCTTACACTTGGACCGCCAGCCCGGAGGGGGGATCACCCTGCACATCCCCAACTTTTCCACCTGAGCGCGGACCTACTTGACGTAGACGAGCGGGTCGTGGAACTCCTTGGCGGAGGGCCTGAGAACAGGGATCTCGTCCATGGCCACCCACCCGGTCTTGCCACCAACCTTCTCGGCCTTGGCCGAGTCATGCGGCTTGTGCAGGGACTCCGGTTGCGAGGTGGAATGATTTTCACAGGAGGCGCCGTCCGCCTCGCCGTGTGCTTGTCTGCCTGGTTTGCTCTTCCCGGCTGTGGCCCGCTTTGGCTGGTTCCTCTCCAAACTTCGCTTGGGCACTTCCTTCTTCAACTGTCCATTCAATAGAGCTTTCTCAGCCGGGGCCTTCTTGCCGGGACTGTCGGCAGGGCCGGCTGCCCCTTTCATTTTCTTGGGGGGGTGACTGCTGCTTTTCCACCTGGTGTGCCTCTTCCAGTCTCCTCTTGGAGTTCCGCAGCCCCTCCCGCAGCTGCCACCCCCCCCCCACCTCCTTAGCGCATGACTTTGGGTTCGACCTACCACTGACCTCGAGGCCATTGACAGCGGGTCTGGTGGACTTGGACGTCCACCGCCCCCAGGCACAGCCCCTGTTTGCGGGTTTCTGCATTGCTACTTTCAGTTTTCCCTGAGATTGTGTGCTTGACGGCGGAACTGGGCTTGTGGTGAGTGGGTTTGGTTTCCTTGACCAGTTCTCTCTTGGCTTTGGTGTATGTGACAGCTCCCTTAGTCACCATGGCAGTGTACTTCACAGTTTTGGATGGTAAAGGTCTGACTTCATGCGTCTTTTTGGCACTGGCCCCACCTGCACCCAGAGATGACATTCGAGTGACTCCATTTACCTTAGACACCTGCTTCCATTAAGTCCTGAGCCGACCGGAGGCAGAGCAGGGTGGTGGTGGCTGGCAGCAGGTCCCTTGGCCGGGGTGACCGTGGAGGGGGCTGCTGTGGGCTGGTTTGAGGAAGCCTGTTCCCGGTGGCTGTCAGCCGGTGATCGTTGTGCTTCTCCTTCCCGGGAGTGGCCTCTTTGCTTTTGTGGTTTTGAACAGGTTCTTTCTCCTGTGTTGACCTGCTGGAGCCATTAAAAACATGCCCGTTGTGAGGGTGTTTATGGGTTTTTCCTTTCCTGGGGGTTGACTGGCATGAAGATGAAGCATTGTTGGTGGCTGTTTTGACATCTTCTGTTTCCTCATCTTCCTCCTCAATGTCCTCCTCATCCTGAGAGCTTCCAAAATATACCATGCTGTTGGGCAGCGCAGGAGAACCTTGAAGGCAGAGAAAGGGAAGAAAATCTTCTGTCTTGGACTTCTTTTCTGAGAGGTCCAAAATCTGAGTAACTAGAGGGGATAACAAAGGCTCCACTATCTTGACTGGAGTTGTGCTGGGACTCTTCGGCTGAGATTGAGCAAACTTCCTTGGTGCTTGCAGCCTGGGCCTTTTCCTCAACGGCCCTTCTTCAAAATCTGAAGAACTAACATCGTTGCTAGCAGAAGACACTTGGGATGCATCATCCTTCTCATTCTCTGACTGTTCTGATGCTGGTCCTAATCCCTTAGACTGGTCATTACCAAGGAGCCCATTCACTGTTTTCAGGCTCCCAGCAATGCCTTCCCCATGTTGCCTCTTCTGGGAATTCTTGAACTCCTACAGAGACAAACAAAGGACTTTACGGGACCACCCTCTTCTGACGATGGAATCCCATCACTGTCCTCCTGGTGGGAAGAGTGGCGCGTCTTGGGGGAAGGCAGAGGCTGGTGCGTTCTCTTCTTCCTATTCCTCCCCCCACACAGCAGCCCAGCTCTGCAGCAGCCCCCGCCACCGCTCCCGCTTTCGCTCCGCTCCCTCCTCCCCCAGCAGCCCCTCTGCTCCCGCAACTTCCCCAAGTTTAAATCTTTCATCCAACAATCAATTATTGTTAATGGTGAAAAGTAGGGGTCCAGTTTCAGTCTTCTACTGGTCGCCAGCCAGTTCTCCCAGCACCAATTGTTAAATAGGGAGTCTTTACCCCACTGAATATTTTTGAGAGGCTTGTTGAAGATCAAATGACTATAAGAAGCTGGGTTCATCTCTTGGTGTTCTATTCTATTCCATAAATCTACCTCTATGTTTTTGTGCCAGTACCATGCTTTTTTGATCATTTTAGATTTATACTATAACTTGAAGTCTGGTAATGTGATGTCTTCTGATTTGTTCTTATTTCTGAGTAATCTATTTTGCTATTTGAGGTTTTTTTCTGATTTCACATAAAACAAAGCACTATTTTTTCACATTCTTTAAAGTATAACAAAGGTGCTTTATAGGGATTGCATTAAGTCTGTAGATTGCTTTGGGTAGTGTGGACATTTTATCAGTGTTGATTCTTCCCAGCCATGAGCATGGTACATTTTCCCATTTTTCAATAATTTCAGCTATTTCTTTTCTCAGAGTTTCATAGTTGTCTTTACAGAGATCTTTCATGTCCTTTGTTAGGTAAATTCCCAGATATTTCATCTTCTTTGGCACTACTGTAAAAGGAATAGAGTCCTTGACTATATTTTCAGCTTGACTATTGTTGGTATATATAAAAGCTACTGATTTGTAAGTTTTGATTTTGTATCCTGAGACACTGCTGTATTCCTTGATTACTTCTGAGAGTTTTGTAGTTGAGTCTCTGGGGTTTACCAGGTATAGGATCATATCATCAGCAAACAGTAAGAGTTTGATCTCCTCTGACCCTATTTGGATAGCCTTGATAGCCCTCTCTTGCCTGATTGCAATGGCTAAGACTTCCATTACTATGTTGAATAGCAGTAGAGACAGTGGCCATCCTTGTCTTGTTCCTGATCTGGGTGTAAATGTTCTCAATTTTAAACATTCAGTATGATACTAGGTGTGGGTTTGCTGTAGATGGCCTCTATCAGTTTAAGAAATGCCCCTTCTATACTTATTTTCTTAAGTGTTCTGATTATGAAAGGATGCTGAATATTATCAAAGCCTTTTTCTGTATCAATTGAGAGAATCATATTGTCTTTGTTTTTTATTTTTTGATGTGATGTAGATTTGCATATGCTGAACCAACCCTATAACCCTGGAATAAAACCAACTTGATCATGGTGTATAATTTTTTTGATGTGTTGTCAAATTCTATTTGCTAAGATCTAATTGAATATTTTTGCATTGATATTGATTAATGATATTGGTCTATACTTTTCTTTCTTTATTGGATCCTTTTCGCATTTGGGGATCAGAGTGATATTTGCTTCATAGAATATGTTGGGAAGTATTCCTTCTTTTTCTATACTTTGGAAAATGTTGTAAAATATAGGTATTAGCTCCTCTTGAAAGGTTTGATTGAATTCTGATGGGAAACCATCTGGTCCCAGACTTTTCTTTTCTGGGAAATTTCATATTGTTGATAACTATTTCAGTGATTGATATAGGTCTATTCAAGATTTGTAATTCTTTCTGGTTGAATCTAGGAAGGTGGCACGCCTCCAGATATTGGTCCGTTTCCTTCAGATTTTCATATTTCTGGGAATAGAGATTTTTGTAGTAATCACTGAGGATTTTTTGAATTTTTGAGGAGTCTATTGTTATTTCTCCTTTAACATTTCCGATAGACGATATTAGAGATTTTACTTTTCTGTTTCTGATTAGGTTGGCCAAAGTTTTATCTATTTTATTAATCTTTTCAAAAAGCCAACTTTTTGTTTTGTTGATCTTCTGAATGATTCTTTTGTTTTCAATTTCATTTAATTCTGTCCTAATTTTGGTTATTTCTTTTCTTTTGCTGGGTTTGGGGTTGGAATGTTCTTCCTTTTCCAGTTGCTTGAGATGATTCATTAAGTTGTTAGCTTCCTCTCTTTCTTTTTTCTTGATGAAGACTTGCAATGCTATAAATTTCCTTCATAAGACTGCCTTTGTGATTTGCCACAGGTTTTGATAATTTGTGTCTTCATCATCATTTTGTTCCAAAAATTTGGTGATTTTCTTCTTAATCTCATTTCTGACCCAGCTATCATTCAGCCTAAGATTATTTAGTTTCCATGACTTTCTTTGAGTATGAAGATTCCTGTTGCTGCTGAGTTCAACTTTTATTCCATGGTGGTCCTAAAGATACAAAGAATAACTTTTATTCTTTTAAGTTTGCTGAGGTTAGACTTGTGTCCTAGGATATGATTTATTTTGGAGGATAATTCATGGGGTGGTAAGAAGAATGTATATTCAGTTTTATTAGAATGAAATGTTCTGTAGAGGTCTCTTAAGTCCATTTGTTCTAGGGTTAGGTTTAAGTCTAATATTTCTTTGTTATTTTCTCCCTGGAGGCTCTATCCAAAACTGTCAAAGGAGTATTAAAATCTCCAACTATTATAGTGTTGGAAGATAACAAGTTGTTTATATCCATTAGGGTTTGCTTTATAAATTGAGGAGCATTCTGGTAAGGTGCATAATTGTTAATTACTGAAATCCCTTCATGTTGGGTGTTTCCCTTGACAAATATGTAGTTACTATCCTTATCTTTCTTTATCTTTGCTGGTTTAAAGCCAATTGTACCTGCAACTAAAATTGCAACCCCTTGTTTTTTCTGGTTTCCATTTTCCTGTATTATAGAAGTCCATCCCTTCACCCTGAGTCTATTTTTACCCTTTAAGTCAAGGTGAGATTCTAGTGTTCAACAGATATACGGTATGAGCTTATATATCCAGTCAACCAGCCTGTGCCTCTTTAGAGGAAAATTTAAACCATTCATATTAATTGAGAGAATTGATAAGCCTGTTTGTGTTTTGGGTATCATGATATTTGGATGTCCAGTGGACATTTTTAATCCTTTCACCACTGTGGAAGTTGGGTTTTGTTCAAAAATTTCTGGTTGAGGGCGGCGCCTGTGGCTCAGAGAGTAGGGCGCCAGTCCCATGTGCCAAAGGTGGCGGGTTCAAACCCAGCCTTGGTCGAACTGCCAAACAGAAAAATAGCCGGGCGTTGTGGCGGGCGCCTGTAGTCCCAGCTACTCGGGAGGCTGAGGCAAGAGAATTGCCTAAGCCCAGGAGTTGGAGGTTGCTGTGAGCAGTGTGACGCCATGGCACTCTACCAAGGGTGATCGAGTGAGACTCTGTCTCCACAAAAAAAAAAAAAAAAAAAAAATTTCTGGTTGAGTTTACTTTGGAGGTAGATCATTACACTGGAGGTAGATCATTGCACTGGTCATTATAGAGGACGGGTCTGAGAATATCCTAGAGAGCTGGTTTAGTTATAGCAAATTTCTTCAGCATGTATGTGTCATTAAAGTATTTGATTTCTCCATCACAAACGAAACTCAGTTCAGCTAGTTACAGGTTCCTGGGCTGAAAGTTGTTTTGTTTTAGGAGATTGAAGGTTGACGGCCATCCTTTTCTGGCTTGAAACGTTTTGGCTGAGAGATCTGCAGTCATTTTGATATTTCTCCCATTGTAGGTGATGCTTTTCTTACATCTGGCTAATTGCAGAATTTCTCTCTTCATCTTAACTTTGGCAAAGTTAACCACAATGTGTCTAGGAGATGCTTTATTTGGACTGAATCTTGCTGGTGTTCTGAAACTGTCTACTACCTCAAGTTCTGTATCTCTTACAATGCTTGGGAAATTGTCCTCCAAAATGTCTTGGAGTAGAGCATCTGTACCTTTAGGACCATCCCCTTCTCCTTCAGGAATTCCTATAAGACGAATGTTTGATTCCACAACTCTCTCAGGGAGTGATCAGTTTTTGCTCTCCATGTGTATACCTTTGAGTGTTTGGGAATGAGTGTTTAGGAATGTTCAAAAGCTTTGTCTTCAGTTTCAGAAATCCTTTCTTCCCCCTGGTCAACTCTATTACTGAGGGATTCTACTGTATTTCGGAGCTCCTCAACTAAATTCTTCATTTCCTTGAGCTCTGCTATCTCTTTTCTCATTATGTCCATATATTTGGTGACTTTGTCTTTGAATTCATTAATTTTGTGAGATAACTTTAGAAATACTCTTTGGAATTCAATTTTCTTTTTTCCCCTTCCACTCTATTTATCTTATTTGCCATCCATATTCTGAATTCTATTTCTGACATTGCTGCCATATGTCTATGCATGGCATATTCAGTTGTACCTCCTTTGTCATTTCTTGGGGGGTTTGATCTACTCTGGTTATTCATGTTGCCAGAGTTCTTCTGTTGAGTCTACATCATGTTTATTTTCCACTGTTTAGTTATTAATTCTGGTAGAGTGAGATTGAATTATGTTCCCAGATAGTAGAGATAGCCCCTTACCAAAGTGTTAGGCTTTGTAATTGTGGCTTATCTCCTACAACTTTACAAAGGCTCCTTTCAGAGTTTTGGCTGAAGATCTGAGGACCTACTTGGTGAGATAGTGCAAGCCAGCTCTGTTTTGATATTAGCCAACCTCTACCCTATCCTAAAAAGCCACAGTGTTAGGTTTAAATCTCGCCTGTGGAGAGTTACAAACAGCAGTGCTTAGCCACAACCCCCCTTCAGTTCTTTTCTGCTACAAAACTTCAAACGTCTTCCTCAGAAAGTCCCCAAGTGGACAGCCCCAGACACAAGTTCTAATGAAATTAGATAATTTCATGGATAAGCCACCATTATAAAGCCTAACACTTTGGTAAAGGGCTGTCTCTACTATCTGGGAACATAATTCAATCTCACTCTACCAGAATTAATAACTAAACAGTGGAAAATAAACATAGTGCAGACCCAACAGAAGAACTCTGGCAACATGAATAACCAGAGTAGATCAACCCCCACAAGAAATGACAAAGGAGATACAGCTGAATATGCCATTGTCTCAGGCCATGCAAACCCTGCTCAACACAGAGGGATTCAAGGGTCTCCAATAGCGTAATTGGAGCCCAGGGATCCATGTCCCCACTGCCAGACTCAGTCCACACTGTTGTCAGCTTCTCTGCTCCCAGGCCCAGTTGGACCCAGGGGCCCAGCCCCACCCACTGGTCTCAGTCCACACCCAGCAAGCCTCTGCTTGCCAAGCCAGTTGGAGTGGGGACCCCACCTACCAGTCTCAGTCCACTACCTGGCAAGACTCTATTTGCAGTCTCTGTTGGAGTCAGGGCACCACACCCCACCTGTAGGTCTCAGTCCTCACCCAGCAAGCCTCTGCTCATCCTCCTGCTGGAGATAGGGCACCACACCTTTGCCCTAAGGTCTTGGTTCACACACAGTAAGCCTCTGCTTAAGGGTTCTATTGGAGTCAGGGGACCATGCTCTTGCCATCAGGTCTCAGTCCACACCTGGCAAGCCTCTGCTTCCAGGCCCAGCAAGAGCTGGGGACCAGCCCTGCCTGCCAAACTCAGTCCACACAGGGCAACCACTCTCCTGCTGTGGAAGCTGTCAGAGCCTGGGGATCTGCACCCCGTCCCACCAGACACAGCCCAAACTGAGGGTCAGCACCACCACTGGACGGGCATAGTCATAATCAGGGGACTGCTCCTCCTCCTGCCAAGTGTCCCTTTATTCCCACACCCTCTTTCTTCCCCGTTTGTCACAGATTCCATCCTGATGGTTGGCAGTCCACACCATACCCAGATCTCTCATGAAAAGACCAAATACTCTGTGCTTTGCAGGAGGCAGAACTTCAGACTGTCATGCGAGGGGGGAAGGGTGGACTGGGAGTTTGGACTTGGGGGGGGAAATATCTGTTCAATTTTATGCCTGGCGGGGTGGTGTCTAGGTTCTTAAGTGGGACTTCTCTGGAGAAAGAAACCTGGTGTTTAGCGGCTCTCTCCAATGAGGAAAAATGAGAGGTCTTTTGTTCCCTGCTCATTTGCTGATAACCTATGGCAGGCCTCCTGCTTGGGGGAGGGGTCTCCCATCCTCTAGTCCATAGGCTTTGTACCTATAATTTGTTTTCTTTTCTTTCTTTCTTTCTTTCTTTCTTTCTTTCTTTCTTTCTTTCTTTCTTTCTTTCTTTCTTTCTTTCTTTCTTTCTTTTTTTATTAAATCATAGCTGTGTATGGTAATGTAATCATGGGGTACAATGTTCTGGTTTCATATACAATCAGAAATATTTTTATCAAACTGGTTAACACAGAATTCATGCTATTTTCTTAGTTATTGTGTTAAGACCTTTATGTAATTTGTTTTCTTGAATGCTCTTCCTTGGAGTTACAACTTGCCAAACTTCTTTCTTGGTTTAGCTCCCTATCTTTGGCTTCATAGAGTCCGATTCAGTCCAGTTTTTCTCCCTCTGGTCAGAAGCCTTTGCCTAGGGTTGATATCAGTTGGCCATCTTCTCCTAAGGCCATTTTTAATCCTTATGCAGTTTTTAAATAAGTCAAAATGTATAGTCAATTAACAAGACTAATATTATCTCAAATGATACAGCTTAATATTTAAAATGCTACAGCAATTACTGTTTCTTTGTCACAATCCTTGTCATTATCACTGTCACATCCTATATTTTATTTTACTTTATTGATTTTTATTGTATATGCTTAAAGTGTACAACATGTTTTGATATGTAAAATGATTACTGCAGTTAAGCAAATGAACATAGTCATCACCCTCCACAGTAATTCTTATTTGTTTTATGGTCACAGCACTTAAACTCTACTTTCTTTGCTAATTTTCAGTATACAGTACAATATTATTATATGTGGTCCTTAGCATCTTCTCCTCATGCTGTGGATTCAATCTCTACTCACCATCCCACATAACTGCAAGTTTGAAACCTTTGACCCACATCTCACCATTTCCTCCTCTTTGCCCTGCTAAATACCATTCTACTCTCTGTTTCTATGTATTTGACATTTTTTAAATTCCACATATAAGTGAGCTCATGTAGCACCTTTCTTTTTGTAACTGATTTATTTCACTTGTATAGTATCCTCCAGGTTCATCTATGTTGTTGCAAATTATAGTATTAAAAAAACTGAATAATATGTCATTTTATAAATAAACCACAATTTTTAAAATCCATTTATCTGTTGATGGGCACATAAGTTGTTTACGTATCTCAGCTATTGTAAACAAAGCTGCGATGAACACAGAAGCAGTTATCTCTAAGAAGTGCTGATTTAATTTCCTTTGAGTTTGCTGGAACATATGGTAGATTTATTTTTAATTTTTTTGAGAAATCCTTATGCTGTTTTCCATAATGATTATATTGATTTATATTTTTACCATTGGTACAGAGCTCCCTTTTCTCTACATCATTGCTAACTCTAATTTCTTTTGTTTTTTTTTATAATTTCTATCCTAATGGATATGAAAAGATATCTCAATATGGTTTGATTTGCTTTTCCTGATGATAAGTGATATTGAGCACCAACTTTATGTCTTTTGGAAAAATGTCTATTCAGGTCCTATTTTTCATCCTTTCTTTGATTTTTGCTGTTTAATTGAATGAGTTCTTTTATATATTTGATGGGAGCATTTAAAGGCTGAGAGAAAAATGTTAAATAAGTATTTTCAGCATTTAATCATAAATTCAAAATCATTAAAAAATATGATTTTTAAGTTTTAAAATTATTTTTAGTAAATTGAGCTGTGATAAACAATCTAGTGCAAATGTCCTTATGATAAAATGTTTTTTTTTTCCTTCTGGGTAGTTGCCTAGTAGTGGCATTGCAGGGTCACATGGGAGATTTAATTTGAGGTCTTTGAAGATTCTCCATACTTTCTAAGGGGCTGTATTAGTTTGAAGTCCCACCAACAGTATAAACGTGTTCCCCTCTCTTCACATCCATGCCAGTCTCTGCAGCTTTGGGTAAGCAGGGAGGGGAGAGGTGTTTGGGGTGTTCTTACTGAATGGGCACAGTGGGGGTATTTGGCACACATTGTGTGAGTGGGACATAACCACAAGAGGGACTCTGCCTTAACAAAATCATATTTTTGCCCGGTTGTTTGTATCCTCACAGTAACCTGAAATAAATTTTCTTAACAAAAAGAAGAAATCAAAATAGTACAGAAGTGGAAAGTAGGAGCTGTGAGGTCTGTTATCCTCACTTTTTATAGCTATAACTTGACAATAATATTTTATATATTCTTCCAAATTTTTTTACCAGATCTAAGTTATAAGATGCTTTTTTGTTATAACTTTATAATTATATTTATGTGTATTTTTAACAAATGGGATAATATATAAACATCATTCTGAAACTTTTTTTTATTTGCCTTTGTTTAACATAGTATGTCATTTCCAACTTCATGTTCTAATAGCCATGTTAAAAAGTAAAAATAACATAGATGATACTAATTTTAAAATAAATTAGTAAATTTTGGCAATAACATTAATAATTTAAGTAACTTAAGACATACTTAAGAAAAGGTCCTTATAAAGCTACATCAATTGGAGTAGGGTAATAATCATGTTTCTTGTTTTCCATATTTAGAAAGCTCTATTTTGACATCTTAGGTGCCCTACTGGTCAGTGAGAAGTTGCCCTTCTGAGGCCTAGCTAATTCCCAGAGATAGCAAACAACTCCCCTATGAACATATGTTTCAGATACAAAGCAGAAAATCTGGGCGATACCTGTAGTTCAGTGAGTTGGGCGCCGGCCATATACACCGAGGCTGGCAGGTTTGAACCCAAGGCCCAGGCATACTATACAACAATGACAACTATAGCAACAACAACAACAACAACAAAGGCAACATTGTGCCTGGCGCCTGTAGTCCCAGCTGCTTGGGAGGCTGAACTTCTTGAGACCAGGAGTTTCGAGGTTGCTGTGGGCTCTAATGCTGTGGCACTCTACCCAGGGCAACAGCTTGGGACTCTGTCTCTAAATAAACAAAGAAACAAACCAACAAATCTAAAGTCCATATTCCAGGCACCTCCTTTATATAACTTTCTCAACCTAAGCCAATGTTTTCCCTACTGTAACTCACCCCAGGGCCAGGTACTGGACAACTGTAGATCTCTCCTATATCCCATAGTCCACTGAAATTATTCCAACTATCCATGTCATCCTAAGGTTACTCAAATTAGCCTACGTTGCTTCATTCATTTCTCCCCATGAGATGGCAACAACGGCTCAGGGCCATCCTTTCCCCTTCTTCCTTGTGCCTCCTTGCTCACCCTGTGCTTCCTCGCTTTTCATAGCTTTTAAAAAGTGCCTGGTTGAGGCCTGCTTACTTCTCTGGGAAACTAAGTAACAAAATTTCTTTCAGTGGGTTGTCCCTCAGTCACCTCTGTAAAATAAATCTCAGTTACAATCAAAACAGGTAGTCAATGATAAATTATAGAAGAAATAGAATGTATTGGTTAATTCTTTTCATTTTTAGTAATGAGTATAATTCTTGGAAAATACTGTAATGTGTGATTGTCCATCAGCAAATTGGTCTCTGAACCTTTCTTTCTTCCTCCTCACTCTCACTTACTTATGACACGGCACTCATGCTTGTCATTCTTGCTATGCATTTTTCTCATATATGCTTTATAATTTACTTAAATTAACATAATTATTCACCTAATTCATGACTCATGAGAATAAAATCAAATTAAAACTTTATTAAACTTGTTTTCTCTTTATGAAAAGTCAAAGTTTATGTGATGTGTAGAGGCCGTCAATAACCTGACGACCTCTGAGCAAGATGATTTGCAGCTGGGGGGCGGGCCCTCGGCCAATTCATCTGCAGGTACTCCTTGCAGAGAAAGGACCCAGCCCAAAGTGATCCTTGGGCATGTAGTCTTTATCTAATACTCCCCTCAACTGTCTTGTGCTGTCTCAATAAAAGGCTACTGTGTATATACCCTGAAGACCAAAAATCACATTATAACAAAGACATCTGTACCAGAATGTTCTTTACAATTCATAATTGCTAAGTTATAGAAGAAGCCCAAGTACCCATCAACCTACAAATGGATTAATAAATTGTGCTACATGTATATCATGGAATACTATGCAACCTTAAAGAAAGATGGAGACTTCTCCTCTTTCATGTTTACATGGAGGGAGCTGGAACATTTTCTTCTTAGCGAAGTATCTCAAGAATGGAAGAAAAAGTATCCAATGTACTCAGCCCTACTATGAAGCTAATTTATAGCTTTCACATGAAGGCTATAACCCAATTATAGCACAAGTATAAGTGGAAAGGGGCAAGGGAAGGGGGGTGGGGGAGGTTGGGTGGAGGGAGGGAGGGTAATTGGTGGGACCACACCTATGGTGCATCTTAGAAGGTTACAGGCAAAACTTAGTAAATGCAGAATACAAATGTCTTCATACAATAACTACGAAAATGCTGTGAAGGCTATGTTAAATAGTTTGATGAAAATATTTCAGATTGCTGACATGTAGTGCTGTCTTCCTGAGTGACTTTCATTATTGTTGTCGCATGTTTTTGTGTGTTGTCACAAGACTGTCTGAGCTTGAATTTGAGCAATGAACAAACATTTTTAAATTTCTTGTTAAACTTGGCACAAGTGAAAGTGAAATCAGAGATGTATTAATCCAAGTTGATGCAGATAAAACCATCAACAAAATAGCAGTGTACAAATGGACTAATAAAAGTTTTTCTGAGGGGAAAAAAAAGAAAATATTTCAGATTGTATATGAAATGAACACATTGTACCCCCTGATTGCACTAATGTACACAGCTATGATTTAATAATAAAAAAAAATGAAGAACTCTTTCCTTCCAGTTCTTGAAAGCATAATGTTGCATTTTTAATGGAGATGGCATTAAATCTGTGGATTGCTTTAGGTATTATAACATTTTAACAATGTTGCTTCTTCCAAACCCAGAGTATGGCATGTTCTTCCATTTGTTAGTGTCTTGTGCTATTTCTTTTCTTAGGGTTTCAAAATTGTCTTTGTAGGGATCCTTCACCTCCTTTAGGAGGCATATTCTGAGGTATTTCACTTACTTTGGTGCTATGATGAAGGGTATTGTGTCCAGGATTTGCTTCTCAATTTGGATGATATTGGCGTGTATAAAGGCAATTGATTTGCTCATATGGGTTTGTACCCTGAGACATTACTGTATTTCTTGATCACTTCCAGGAGTCTTTTGGTTGAGTCTCTGGGGTTTTCTTAGTATAAGATAATGTCATCAAAAAAGACTGAGAGTTTGATTTTCTCTACTCCCATCTGAATGCCCTGGATTCTGTTCTTCACTGATTGCATTGGCTGGAAAATTCAGAACTATGGTGAATAGTAGTGGCAGTAGTGGACATTTTTGTCTGGTTCCAGTTCTAAGTTGAAAAGCTTTCAGTTTCAACTCGATATGATATTGGCTATGGGTTTGTCATAGATGGCTTCAATCAGCTTAAGAAATGTGCCATCTAAGCCTATTTTCTTAAGTGTTCTTGCCAGAAAAGGATGCTGAATTTGGTCAAAAGCTCTTTCTGCACCTATTGAGAGGATCATATGGTTTGTTTCTATTGATAGGGAGAGTTACATTTATGGATTTGCCTATGCTAAACCAATCTTGCATCACTGGGATAAAGCCTACTTGATCATGATGTATAATTTTTTTAATGTGTACCTATAATCTATTAGCTAAGATTTTATTGAGTATTTATTTTAAAGACAGAGTCTCACTCTGTCACCCTGGGTAGAGTGCTAAGGCATCATAGCTCACAGCAACCTCAAACTCTTGGGCTTTTGCAATCTTCTTGCCTCAGCCTCCTGAGTAGCTGGGAGGCTTGAGCCACTATACCCAAGTAGTTTTTTCTATTTTTTGTAGAGACAGGGTCTCTCTCTTGCTCAGGCTGGTCTTGAATTCCTGAGCTTGAACAATTCCCCTTCCTTGGCCTCCCAGAGTACTAGGATTATAGACATGAGGCACAGTGCCGGCACTCCAGGATTCTAATATATATCTGTGGATAGAGAACATTCTCTGATATTTCAGTTCTTCAAAACGTTATCTTATTTTCTTTAAAACCCAGTATCTGGTAATTTTAACAAAGTGTTTTATGTGACCTTTTGAAGCAAATTGTAAATAACCTTTTCAACGAGTAAGTAGAAACATGCAAAATTTATACCTCTCAGCAAAGAAACAGAAAATAGCCAGACGAACCGCAAAAATTAAAACTTTTCTTGAGCAATCAGAAGAGGGAGAAGAACTGCCCTGGAGAGAAACTCACACATATTATTCCACCTTTAACACAGCACTGCTTGCTCATGAGGAATTTAGGGACAGAGAAAAATACGAGAGAGGACTTTCTTGAGTAGTGAAGGTGGGAATTGGAGACATCCACCTTTAGAGCTCTCCTTGGCTTCAGGGGAGACAGGATGTTGGACAAGTAAGTTCCCTCATTGTGATTACATATCATAATTTTTTCTATTGAAAGGATCATATGGTCTTTGTTTTTGCTTCTGTTGATATGGTGAATAACATTTATGGACTTGTATATGTTAAACCAGCCCTGCATCCCTGGGATGAAACCTACTTGATCATGATGTATGACTTTTTTGATGAGAAGCTGTAATCTATTGGCTAGGATTTTGTTGAGAATTTTTTCCATATCCATTAGTGAAATTGGTCTGAAGTTCTCCTATTTAGTTGGGTCTTTTTCTGGCTTTGGTATCAGGGTGATGTTTGCTTTGTAGAATGTGTTGGGGAAGATTCTTTCCTCCTCAATTTTTTTAGAATAATTTCTGCAGTATGGGAATAAGCTCTTTGTTGAAGGTTTAATAGAATTCTGGTGTGAAGCCATCTGGACCAGGGCATTTTTCTGTTAGGAGATTTTTTTTATTGTTTCTTTGATCTCAGTGCTTGAAATTGGTCTGTTCAGGAGATCTATTTCTTCCTGGCTAAGTCTAGGGAGAGGGTGTGATTTCAAATATTGATCTATTTCCTTCACATTGTCAAATTTCTGGGCATAAAATTTCTTGTATTATTCAGAGATAATCTCTTGTATTTCTGTGGGATCAGTTGTTATTTCCCCTTTATCATTTCTGATTGAAGTTATTAGAGATTTTATTTTTCTATTTCTCGCTAGTTTGGCCAAAGGTTTATCTATTTTATTTATTTAAAAAAAACAACAACAACTCTTTGTTTCATTAATTTTCTGAATGATGTCTTTGTTTTCAATATCATTAATCTTTGATTTAATTTTGGATATTTCTTTTCTTTTGCTGGGTTTAGGCTTAGATTGCTCTTCTTTTTCCAATTTCATAAAATGGCTTGTGAGTTTGTTGATGCCCTCTCTTTTTCTTTTTTGGATGTAGGCATCTAAGTTGATACATTTTCCTCTCAGGACTGCTTTTGCTGTATCCTATGGGTTTCAGTAGCTTGTGCCTTCACTGTTGTTATCCTCAAGGAAGTTAATGATTTCCTGTTTTATTTCTTCCTGCACCCAACTGTCATTCAACAGAAGATTGTTTAATTTCCATGCCTTTGTGTGGGGTTGAACATTTTTGTTGGAGTTAAGTTCCACCTTTAGTGCCTTGTGGTCTGAGAAAATACAAGGTAAAATTTCAATTATTTTGATTCTGTTGAGGTTTGTTTTGTGTCCTAGGAGATGATCAATTTTGGAGAATGATCCATGGGCTGATGAGAAGAATGTATATTCTTTAGCTTTGAGATGGTGTGTTCTATATACATCTGTCAAGCACAGTTGTTCTAGGGTCTCATTTAAGTACCTTGTATCTTTGTTTAATTTCTGTTTAGAGGATCTGTCCAGCTCTGTAAAAGGAATGTTTGTGCCCCCCATTATTATGGTGTTACAGGATATCATATTGCTCAAACTAATTAAGGTCTCTTTCAAGAATCTGGGAGCATTTAAGTTGGGTGCATAAATATTTAGGATTAAAATGTCTTCTTGCATTTTCCCTTGAAAAATGTCCGTCTTTGTCTGTTTTAACTATAGCTGCTTTAAATCCACTTATACCTTATAATAAGATTGCAAACCCTCTTTTCTTCTGAATTCCGTTTGCATGAAAAATTGTTTTCCAACCCTTAACTCTGAGTTTTAATTTGTCTTTTGACGCTAAGTGTGTTTCCTGCAGACAACAGGTGGATGGCTCGTGTTTTCAATCCAATCAGCCAGTCTATGCCTCTTCAGTGGGAAATTCAAGCCATTAACATTTATTGAGATAATTAATAAGTGTGGTAGCGTTTTATTCATCTTATTTTGTGAAAGTCCATTGCTTAGTTTTATCTTTTGCATCTTTGCAGAAGCTACGTTCTGTCCTTTAATTTCTGAGTGCTTACTTTGGTGGTGGTCCATTGTGATGGTCAGTATGCAGAACAGGTTGAAGTATTTCCTGGAGCTGGTCTTGTGGCAAATTTCCTCAGCATTTTCATATCAGTAAAAGATTTGATTTCCTTGTAAATTTTAAAGCAAAGCTTAGAAGGATTTGGAATTCTGGGCTGGAAATTGTTTTGTTTAAGTAGATTAAAGGTAAATGACCATTGTTTTCTGGCTTAAACAGTTTCATTTGAGAAGTCTGCAGTCACCCTGATGGATTTGCCCTTGTTGGTCAATTGGTTCTTACTTCTGGCAGCTTGCAGAATCTTTTCTTTTGTTTTGCTTTTGGACAGACTCATCACAATGTGTCTTGGAGAAGCTCCATTCGATTTGAGGGACCTGGGGTCCAATATCCTTCTGAAAGGAGTGTGTCATAATTTTTGGTGATATTTGGGAAATTTTCATTTATTATATTCTCTAGAATGGCTTCCATTCCTCTGAGGCATTCTTCTTCCCCTCCTGGGATACCTATAACTTGTATGTTTGAATGCTTTATAAAGACTCATAATTCTGTCAGTGAACATTCTGCTTTCTCTCTCTCTTTTTCTACATCTTTAACTATCTGAGTTATCTCAAGAGCTTTGTCCTTTACCTCTGAGATTCTTTCTTTTGCATGATCTAATCTGTTGTTGATACTTTCTATTGCATCTTTAAGTTCCTTAATTGACTGCTTCAATTCTTTAGCTCTGCCATATCCTTTCTATATTCTTCATATCACTCATCTCTTCTTTGATTCTGTTTTTGGATTTCCTTTTGGTTATTTTCCACTTTATCAGCAATTTCCTTCATTGCTTTCATCATCTGTATTTTTTTTTTATCTTTCCTTACTTTTTTGGTTTCTTTTTTTTTTTTTTATTAAATCATAGCTGTGTACATTAGTGCAATCATGGGGTACAGTGTGCTGGATTCACATACAATCTGAAATATTTTCATCCAACTGTGTCACATAAACATCTGTGTTCTCATCATCTGTATTTTTAATTTCCCTTCCATCATTTCTAACATTTCTTTATAGGTGGATTTCTCTGCAGTAGCTACCTCATGGTCCCTTGGAGGGGTTATTCTGGACTAGTTTTTCACGTTGCAGGGATTTTTCTGTGGATTCTTCCCCATGAGTGTTTTATTTATCTCTTTGCTTCCCTTAATTTTCCTTTCACTTCCTCTTGCTCTTTAGGTTTTGATGAGTCCCTTTGGTACAGGGCTAAAAAGATAAGAGGATCAAAGAGCAAGAAGGTAAAAAAGATTTAAAAAAAGAAAAAGGAGAAAGGAAAGGCAGGTGAGTAAAAGGGAATATTGCCAAACAGAAGAGATTCACAGAAAGAGGAAGACAGTAGTAATAAAAATGTACAGTAGGGTACTTTGAACCACACCTTAAAAACCCCCAACCTCTATGGGTGCTGGGTTGGGTGGTTCCCTTGAGGTCAGCAGCTCTTTGCCAGCCTGTTCAGACACAGCACCCCAACTCCACCAAATAGAGAGGAAAGACAAAAGTACTATAAATCAAACTAAAACAAACAGAAAACCTTACAGGATAAAATTGGGGGGGCAAACAACAGGGGCAGAAACACTAGCAAAATGAAGTTCTTATTATTAAAGAAGGCAACAATGGAAAATTACATTTACCCCTGAAAAATGAAGAAAGAAAAAAAAAAGAAAAATCTAGGGGGAAAAATTTGAAAAAAAAATCCAAAAACAAAGCAGTGTATATCTTGCTGAATATTGTCTGGACAACAGGTGATCTTCTGGAGTATGAGTTGCTAAGCACAATGTTGATACAGCTATCTGTGATAGAGATTTAAGGCCTCTGCTGACTACTTTTCCCTCAAATCCTGCATGGTTGAGAACCTGAATCTCTCCTCAGTGCACTTAAAAGACACTTTAAACTGTTAGCCTTGGCTAAGCAGAAGCTTTCCCAGGAAAGCACTTGTCACTGGGATCTCTCCTGAAGTGGCTGCCCGCTTATCTGGTGTGCCAAAATTGGCCTCGTACTATGCCCCTGAGGGCCAAGGCTGCAAGGCAGCCCTCCCACTGCCAAACACTGCAATTTCCGCTCTTCCCTGGAGTCTCAGTCCCAGCCTTTGGCACTGCTCACAGTCACTAGATCACTCACCCAATGTGTCCCAGTCCGAGCCTCACTTTGCAACCTTGAGGGTGGAGCCTGCAGGGGCAGTTCTTTCAGAATGGTTGCATGCATGGCCCACCGTTGAACAGTGTTAGCTCCGTTCTGGACCAGCTACTCAGTCTCGTGCCCTGGACAATGCTTAAAGTCACCCACACCCTTGCCCAGGTTCTCCCAAAGTAATTTAACTGAGTGCCCAAGTCCAAACAAACAAAACAACCTTCAGGGAAGGCTTCTCCTATCTGAAATCTCACTGCTGTTGTAGTTACAGCTGTGGCAGCCTGTTCACAACCACTTGTCACTTCTCTACTTCTTTTGTCCTCCTCCTGGGGTCCAGAAGTCTCTCAATGTCTCCTTGTATCCCCAAAGGGATGTTTCTGGGCAGAGCCCACAAGCCAGAGATGCCTGGAGTCTTCTCTCCCAAGTCTCACTGTTCCCAGTTGCATAGAAGCTGTAACTTGGCCGACATCTTGCTCCCACATGTCCCATTTTTTTTTAAATTTTTATGGTTGCCATGATTGGGTTTGTGTTGTTCTTCATAAATTATTTGCTAGGCTGATGTTTTTAAGAGATTTGCTAACATTTTCTTCTAGAATTCTTACAATGTCATGCCTTAAGTTTAGGACTGTTATCCATGACTGGTTAATTTTTTCTGAGTGGTAAGAGGCATGAGTCCTGTTTCAGTCTTCTACATGGGGTTATCCACTTTCCCTAGGACCATTTTTTTCAATTTAAAGGCAATTTTTTTCCACCATGAATGTTTTTGTGGCTTATGCTTTTAAGGTTCACTCACCATTTTTATTTAAAGAATATTTAGAATAGAAAATGTGAAAATTCTACACTTTCAATTATGAAAAGAGAATGTGATGAAATTATAATAAACATTGTTTTAAATTATCAGCAGTGCTTTAAAAGAGACAGAATCATATACTAAACCATTACCTTTATATAACTTTAGGCTTCTGAATGCTTCCATAATTGATGAAAGGCTGCATTGTTTCTTCTAGAGAAAAAGATATGCCAAGGAAAATTCCATCCCTTTCCAGTGACACTGAGTGATGAATAAAGAGTTCTTGAGTATGTGTCAATACAGGATTGCCCTTGTGTAACTTTGAGGTTTGTCAGGAAAAGCATGATTTATTCAATTACAGAAGGTAACTAAAAAATGGGGCAAATGCAAGCCAAGTCCTTTCTGGAAGGCCTTATCCTCATGCAAGGCTTTAACAAGATTCCCACAGCTAATGCCCTCCAAATGTGCTCATTATCCATGAAAAAAAAAAGCCACCCTGAGGACAAACAGTGAACCACCATATAGAACTCAAAACGCTTTTTTTTTTGAAAAGTTATTTCAATATTTATTCACAGTTAATTTGAGATCATTTTAATTTGGTGTTGCAAAAGGTAAGCTCTTAATAAAACCTTGACCCAAATGACGCTGACTTCAGATAATGAGTTTGGACTGGGGGGAAGACCATTCCATTTAGGAAAAATATAATGGGTATTTCTTCCTAACCTTCAGTACACATGATTAAAACAAATACAGCTGCTGCAACACTTTACACAATTACTGCAGCCAAAACAAAATCTAAACACATTCGTGTTTATAAACTTTGGGTCAAGGCTGGACATAAGAATAGCATTCTACTTTTCATGGTAAATTTCTATAATACCACTCACTATAGTATCCTAACATCTGTAGTTCTTAGGAACTACAAAAAATTTTCAGGAACTTTTGTGCTAGATTATAATTCCTATTCCCTGCCTCTTTGGCTCAATGACAAAAGATCAAAACCAAGAATGATGTTTCTGCTGAAGTCTCTCAGCTGGTCTCAAGGTTCAAGTGCCACTGCATTCACGGGGCCCCTGCAGCAGGGGCACGTGAAGGAGATCATCAGCCACTGGTCAATGCAGGTCAGGTGGTAGAAGTGCTGGCATGGCAGAGAGCGAACGGGGGCCCCACAAGCAAATCTCTGCAAACAGATAGGACATTCTGGTTCCTCCTCTTCCAATCCAGCTTTTCCAGGGTCATAAGCTTCTTCAGACAGACACTCTATAAGCCATACTCTTTGAGCAATTCTAATCTGTTCCTCTTCCATCAGTTGAGGCTGGTTCCATGCTGGAAGACGGGGTGCACGTCGTCGATAGTTAGCCTGCTCTACTAACCGGGATGGCGAGGTGTTGTCATCTGAGGTGGGGCAGCACCCAAGGCAGTTTCCCATCTCCCAAAGGCAGGTGTGTGCTCAAGGTGCTGTCTTGACAGAGGTCTCAAGAGTTGTCTTAGCTCACCCCTTGTGCTTAAAGTCTAGATAAAAGTATAAAACATCAGTAAATGAAAGTTTGATCAATGTGACCCTGTGCTTCAAGATAACACACTGTGTGCATACACACACACAAGGAGTGCCAAAAAAATGTATATACGTTTTAAGGGGTCAGTAGTAAAACTGATATGTGTAACATGTCTGAGTACACTCAATAAGTAACAGTACCTTCAATTCAACTTCGACAAGTAACATATAGGTAGCGACGCTTAATATATATATATAATATATATATATAATTATATATATATTGGCACCCTCTGTATCTTTGTACGTATTTCCTTAATCCTCCCAAGAACCCTGTTGTCTGGGGGGTTTATTTTTGAATTGAACAAATGAAGTGAATATGGTTTCACAAGACTTTAGAACCATGACATGTCCAAATTTGGTCTACTAACATTTCAAGTCTAGTCTAAGCATCACCCATCATCATACTCTCATTCCTAAACATGGTGCCCTGAGAAGTACATACCACAGCTAGGTTTTTCCCATGAGTCAATTTCAGATAAAAAGTCAGAGGGCCCCACTCAGTAATTGTCACCACCTCTTCCTTGGGCACGGTTCACAGAATCACTTCCCTTCCCCACATTTTCCTACTGCAGGGAACCCACCTCACATCCATCAGCCCCCAAATTTCATCATTTTTACTGCTTAGTTTAGTCACCAGACTCTCTTCAGCATATGCTCACCAAGATTGATAATTCTCATTTCCATTTGACCTCTGAGCACATCTGATCAAGATGCCAATCCTGTTGACTTAGTACTTTTCCCTTTCAGTGGCCGATTCTTTTTTTTTTTTTTTTTTTTTTTGTAGAGACAGAGTCTCACGTTATCTCCCTCAGTAGAGTACCATGGTGTTACAGCTCACAGCAACCTCCAACTCCTGGGCTTAGGCGATTCTCCTGCCTCAGTCTCCCAAGTAGCTGGGACCACACGTGCCCATCACAAAGCCCAGCTATTTTTTTGTTGCAATTCGGCTAGGGCCAGGTTTGAACCAACCACCCTTGATATATGGGGCTGGCACCCTACTCACTGAGCCACAGGTGCCGTCAGTGGCTGATGCTGACAGAAAATGGCTAGAACATCAATCCTGGCCTAGACAATACCCAGTGACATTCAGATGGATCTGGCAATCCCACCGTGTCTTGCTACCCAGATTATTATTATAGCACCAAACAATTCAAACATATTCCATGCACCTCGCATCACATACATACATGCTCATGCTTGTCATACTTCACCCAGGTGGGACTGCCTCCTGTGACAAAGACAAATTAGATCGTCTGGCAAATCACCTTTGCTCAGTACAGTGAAGTCTACAATCATCTCTGCTTTGCTACTAATCCATTACTACCTCTCTGTAAAAACCGAAGCATCTTCTCTGCCCTGGGCATGTGCAGTTTCTCCAATTAATCTTTTTCTCTCCTACATCCTTGGGAACTTGATCTGAACACTATGTATGAAGTCTTTGCCAGCTAGCTCTCCTTCTCTTCCCAGTATCAATCTCAATTCATTATGGAAGCAATTTTGGCCATTCATTTTGAAATGGGAACCTCATCAGCACCCATTTTCTCTTTAGCATCTATTCTTCTGGTCCTGCCTTCCCAATCTACTGAACGTTGAAATCAGTTACCCTTTCCTCCCCTCCCCTTCGGATTTCTACACCCAGCTCTCTTCATTAATCTTGCACTATCTTGCTAACACCACTAATAACTGTCTCATAAAATACCTAACAAGTGTTTCTCATACTTACACTCAGAACAAAAAAGGAATTGGATTGTACCTTCCTTTTAGGAACTGTGTTTTTCTATCACATCTGTTTCTTCACTATTTCTAAATTACTCGTCTCCATGTCCTTTGCAAAGAACAACTCAAACAACATTATTGACATGACTCAGAACTCCATTCTAGTCTTTCTTCCCTTTTTCATTTTTCATTTTTTTTTTTTTGGAGACAGTCTCACTTTATCGCCGTCAGTAGAGTGCCGTGGTGTCACAGCTCACAGCAATCTCCAACTCCTGGGCTTAGGTGATTCTCTTGCCTCAGCCTCCCGAGTAGCTGGAATTACAGGCGCCCACCACCAGGCCCGGCTATTTTTCTGTTTTGCAGTTCGGCCAAGGCTGGATTTGAACCTGCCACCTTCAGTATATGGGGCCGGCACCCTACTCTATGAGCCATAAGCACCGCCCCCTTTTTCATTTTTTTTTGTGCCCCTGTCCTGGTACTCTCTCACATGCTTATTCAGTTGATTGCATTTATTCCATTGCTGTCTCTAAATCGACATTTGACAAAACCTTTGTCTGGATTCCACTCCTGAGCTGTCATCCCTACTTGCATCATCTCATGCATTATTTCTGCTCACATAAGTCACCATTGCACATCTACCTCTTTATTTATTTACCGTATTCCTCTACCGGCCTAAGTATAGAAAATCAACTCTTGTGTGCTAACATTTTACACATTTACCTCTGACCACTACACATGAATTAGAAGTCCAGAGAAACTCTATGTCTGTAACAACCTAAATTATCCTCAGAGGGCTGGCTGAGAAATGCCTGCAATCAAATTAAGAGATTAAGCAGTATTTTTTTTTTTTTGAGATGCAGTCTCAAGATGTCACCCTTGCTAGAGTGCTGTGGCATCATAGCTTATAGCAACCTCCAACCTTGCCTCAGTTTTTCTACTTTTAGTAGAGATGGGCTCTCGCTTTTGCTCAGGCTGGTCTTGAACTCATGAGCTCAAGCTATCCACCCGCCCTGGCCTCTCAGAGTGTTAGGATTACAGGAGTGAACACCCTCGCCTGGCCTAAGCAATAATTTTTAAGTTAAAATTCATTGACAAAAGAAATGAGGTCTGGCTGGTGGTGGTGGCCCATGCCTGTAATCTCAGCACTTCGGGAGGCTGAGACAAGAGAATCACTTGAGGCATGCACAGTGGCTCATGCCTGTAATCCTAGCACTCTGGGAGGCCAAAGCTGGTGGATTGCCTGAATTCACAAGTTCAAGACCAGCGTGAGCAAGAGGGAGACCCCCCCACCTCTAAAAATAGCCAGGTGTTGTGGTGGCCACCTGTAGTCTAGCTACATGGGAGACTGAGACAAGAGAATTGCTTGAGCCCAAGAGTTGGAGGTTGCTGTGAGCTATGACATCACAGCACTCTACCAAGGGTGACAAAGTGAGATTCTGCCCCCACCCCCAAAAAAGAGGATCACTTGAGCCCAAAAGTTCTACATCAGGCTGGGCAACATAGTGAAACCCTATCTCTTAACAAAAATACTTAGCCAGGCATTGTGGCACATACCCAGAGTTCCTGCTACTCAGGAAAAAAAAGAAAACGGAGGCTCACTTGAGCCCAAGAGTTTGAGGCTGTAGTGAGATATGATTGTACCACTGCACTCCAGTCTGGGCAACAGAGTGAAACTCAGCCTCAAAAAAAAAAAAAAAAAAAAAAAAAAGAGAGAGAAAGAAAAGGAGGTTTGTCCATTGTAATAGAAATATCCCCTGTACTCACCAGAAACCAAACAGATGGAAGGTCCTGCAGAGTCAAGTCTTTGTGGACGTCACTGTCACCACACTCTGGATCTCGGAGCTCTCTCCAGCAAATGTGTGATTGGGATAGTGAGCTCCATTTTTATGCAGTCAAAAACCTCATCAATTGTATGATCAAATCAACCATATAATCCGAAGGACCCACCCTGAATAATTTGGGTGCTATTCAAGATAAATCCAATCAAGGTAAACCGTTTTAGGTGAATCATGTGGATACAATTAAGAAAATCTGATCTTGCTTCTTGATGCTACACTTAAGAGTTCTGGGATTTTACCAAAGGCCTCACCATTTCATGAATTTGGGTAGCACTACAGCAAGAGGACCCTTACTGCCCTGTATTTCTAAGAAAGCTGGCCTTTCAGCATTCTCCTATGCCATGGGCATCAGTGTGACTATTTGAGTAAAAATAGTGCTGGAAACATATATTCAATAAATTTTTTCAGGTTTCTGGAGTGTTCATATTTTACCAATTAGCAAAAGAAAGATAATTCAGCATATGTCTCTTCAATATTCTAAGAATTGTATGTAATTAATTGCTAAGTCGTGGAAGAAGCCCAAATGCCCATCAACCCACGAATGGATTCATAAATTGTGGTACATGTATACCATGGAATACTATGCAGCCTTAAAAAAGATGGAGACTTTACCTCTTTCATGTTTACATGGATGGAGCTGGAACATATTCTTCTTACCAAAGTATCTCAAGAATGGAAGAAAAAGTATCCAATGTACTCAGCCCTACTATGAAGCTAATTTAAAGGTTTTATATAAAGGCTATAACCCAACTATAGCACAAGAATATGGGAAGAGAGGGGAGTTTGGGGTAGATAGAGGGTAATTGGTAGGGCCACACCTATGGTGCATCTTAGAAGGGTACAGGTAAAACTTACTAAATGCAGAATACAAATGTCTTCATACAATAACTAAAACAATGCCATGAAGGGTATGTTAAACAGTTTGATGAAAACATTTCAGATTGTATATGAAACCAGGATATTGTACCCCTTGATTGCACTAATGTATTCAGCTATGATTTAATAAAAAAAAAAAAAGCAAGAAATGTCAAAGTGAAAAAAAAAGCTAGAAATTATGCAAAGTCAATGTGTATTCTATATATTCTATACATATATTTTATATGTATATTAAAAACTAGAGATCAGAGGAAAAAAAAAAAAGAAAAGAAAACCCAGACACAAGAAAATCTGTAGATATTTCTTTTTACTGAGATGATTTTTTTTTGCAGGTTTTGGCCGGGGCTGGGTTGAACCTGCCACGTCCGGCATATGGGGCCGGTGCCCCACTCACTGAGCCACAGGCGCCACCCTTTACTGAGACTATTTTTCTCTTCTTAGTTAACTTTTTTCCTGGAGTGAAGTCTCAGATGAAATTAATCAGATACAAACTTCCAAAGAGACAGAATCAACTTTGAAAAGTGTACATGCTTTAAAATTCTGTGTGTAGGCTTGGCGCCTGTGGCTCAACGGGCTAAGGCGCCAGCCATGTACACCTGAGCTGGCAGGTTCAAATCCATTCTGGGCCTGCCAAACAACAATGGTGGCTGCAACCAAAAAATGGCTGGGCGTTGTGGCGGGCGCCTGTAGTCCCAGCTGCTTGGGAGGCGGAGGCAGGAGACTCGCTTGAGCCCAGGAATTGGAGGTTGCTGTGCGCTGTGATGCCACAGCACTCTCTCCAGCGTGACGGCTTGAGGCTCTGCCTCAAAAAAAAAAAAAAAAAAAAAAAATTCTGTGTGTAGGCTTTAAAATTTTATAGGCAAGCTTTAAAATTTTTCCTTGAAGATCACTGCACAGAACTTGTGGAAAAAAGTCAATAAATATGCAACCACAAATATAAGAAAATGGACATTTACATTTAAAAAGTGAAGCCAATTTTGAAGGAGACCATCAGCACCACCAAAATATGCTGATCTGACATTACTGGAAGAAATCAAAGTGTTTGAATGCCTCCATCATTTTCACCAAGAACTACTTGTTCTAAAGCAAATCAAATAATGTAATGTTTTCAATCATTCAATGATTTTCTCTCAAATTTTTTACAAGAAAAATTCTAGACCTTTTCCCAAAATACAGGATTATCAATTTATGATATTTTCTAGGGAAGATATTTTAGTGGAACTTTTCTGAGTAACAAAACACATGAAAGCCACTATAATTGATTTGAAAGAAGTGGACATATTGCCAACTTCACATTTGTAGAAACTACTGTGCAATGTGATTTTTCAAAAAAAAAAAAAACCCATACTTTTATTCTGAATTTTAAAATCAGGCAAAGCTTCCTGCCTCCTCTTGTAACAGAATTTTTATGATTTCACCAAAGATATCCTTCGTTTAAGATTTTGTGAATCACTTATATATCTGTTGTTTATATATGTGTTGTTTGTTGTTTTGTTGTTACTCTCTGAGGCCTATCCTACCCCCTTTCTAAGGTCCTAAGCAAAGGTCAAGTTGATTCTTTTCCAAAGAAATTAGGACATTTTTTCAGGCCTGCTTTAGCTGCCAGATTTTCCAGAAGATCACTTCTCTCCCCCAGCTAGATTGATTCTTTGTGATGACAGCTTTCAACCTAACCTCCAAGGAGGTAGAAGTGGCCTACTGAGGGTCAACCTTCTTGAGATTAAACCCAGGTAGCAAGACCTGAAAGGCCCTACATATGAGACTGGAAGTGTATAAAGCTACCTGTGTGAACTAACCTGCCAAGATCTTCAAAGACATTTTTTTTTCATTCTTACTATGTCACCCTTGGTAGAGTGCTGTGGCGTCACAGCTCACAGCAATCTCAAACTCTTGGGCCCAAGCGATTCTCTTGCCCTAGCCTCCCAAGTAGCTGGGACTACAGGCGCCCACAATGCCCAACTATTTTTTGTTGCAGTTGTTATTTAACTGGCCAGGGTGGGGTTTGAATCCGCCAGCCTTGGTGTATGTGGCTGATGCCTTAATCACTGTGCTATGGGTGCCGAGCCTTCAAAGACATTTTTAAAACTGGGGCTGTATATCTATTCTAGACCAGAAGAATTAAAACTTTAATCAGACTCACTCTTCTTTGGCACAGCATAGCCTTCAGTCTGCAGACCAAATACCCTTCCTGGCTAATGACCCAACTAGAACCAGAAAGTGTCTCACTGTCCACCAGAGGGCACTGTTGGCCAGCAGTAGTTCTAAAAGGCCAGGCTTGTGACTAGGACACATTATCAAGAGTTTCACTTTATCATCCTCAGTTGAGTTCAGTAACATCACAGCTCACAGCAACCTCCAACTCCTGGGCTTAGGCAATTCTCTTGCCTCAGCCTCCCGAGTAGCTGAGACTACAGGCACCCACCACAACGCCCTGCTACCTTTTTGTTGCAGCTCTGCTGGAGCTGGGTTTGAACCCGCT
>CAUYON010063627.1:0-32310 GCA_963573935.1 Arctocebus calabarensis
ATCCGAATTCTATCAAACTTTTCAAGAGGAACTAGTACCTATATTATACAACCTTTTCCAAAGCATAGAAAAAGAAGGAATATTTCCCAACACATTCTATGAAGCAAATATCACCCTGATACCCAAACCAGGAAAGGATCCAACAAAGAAAGAAAATTATAGAACAATATCATTAATGAATATCGATGCAAAAATATTCAATAAAATCTTAGCAAACAGAATTCAACAACACATCAAAAAAATTATACAGCATGATCAAGTTGGTTTTATTCCAGGGTTATAGCCAACATACACAAATCTATACATATAATACATGACATCAATAAAATAAAAAACAAAGACCATATGATTCTCTCAATTGATGCAGACAAAGCCTTTGATAATATCCAGCATCCTTTCATGATCAGAATTCTTAAGAAAATAGGCATAGAAGGGACATTTCTTAAAGTAATAGAGGCCATCTACAGCAAACCTACAGCCAATATCATATTGAATGGTGTAAAACTGAAAAAACATTTCCACTCAGATGAGGAACAAGGCAAGGATGCCCACTGTCTCCACTGCTGTTCAACATAGTAATGGAAGTCTTGGCCATTACAATCAGGCAAGAGAAGGTGATCAAGGGTATCCAAATAGGGTCAGAGGAGATCAGTCTCACTCTTCGCTGATGACATGACCCTATACCTGGAAAATCCCAGGGACTCAACTTCAAAACTCTTAGAAGGGATCAAAGAATACAGCAGCATCTCAGAATACAAAATCAATACTGACAAGTTAGAAGCTTTTATATATGCTAACAATAGTTAAACTGAAAAAGCAATCAAGGACGCTATTCCTTTTATAATAGTGCCAAAGAAGATAAAATATCTGGGAACTTACCTAAAAAAGGACATGAAAAATCTCTATAAGGAGAACTATGAAACTCTGAGAAAAGAAATAGCTGAAGATGTTAACAAATGGAAAAACATACCATGCTCATGGCTGGCAAGAATCAACATTGTTAAAATGTCCATCGTACCCAAAGCAATCTACAGATTTAATGCAGTCCCTATTAAAGCACCGTTGTCGTACTTTAAAGAACTTGAAAAAATAATACTTCGTTTTATGTGGAATTAGAAAAAACTCGAATAGCAAATACATTACTCAGGAATAAGAACAAATCAGGAGGTATCACATTATCAGAATTCAGGCTATACTATAAATCTATAGTGATCAAAACAGCATTGTACTGGCATAAAAACAGAGAGGTAGATATATGGAACAGAATAGAGAACCAAGAGATGAACCCAGTTGCTTATCGTCATTTGATCTTCGACAAGCCTATGAAAAATATTCAGTGGGGGAAAGACTCCCTATTTAACAAATGGTGCTGGGTGAACAGGCTGGTGACCTGTAGAAGACTGGAACTGGACCCCCACCTTTTACCATTAACAAAAACTGATTCTCACTGGATAAAAGATTTAAACTTAAGACATGAAACTATAAAAAATACTAAAAGAGAGTGCAGGGAAAACACTTGAAGAAATCGGCCTGGAAGAATATTTTATGAGGAAGACCCCCTGGGCAATTGAAGCAACACCAAAAATACATTACTTGGGTCTGATCAAACTAAAAAGCTTTTGCACAGCCAAGAGCATAGTAAGCAAAGCAAACAGATAACCTTCAGAGTGGGAGAAGATTTTTGCAGGTTATGCTTCCAACAAAGGTCTGATAACTAGAATCTACAGAGAACTAAAACTAATCAATAAGAAAAGAACAAATAACCCCATTTCTGTGTGCACAAGAGACTTGAACAGAAACTTCTCTGATGAAGACAGGCGCATGGCATACAAACACATGAAAAAATGCTCATCATCCTTAATCAGAAAAATGCAAATCAAAACCACTTTGAGATATCATCTAACTCCAGTAAGATTAGCCCACATCACAAACTCCCCAAACTATAGATGTTGGCATGGATGCAGAGAGAAGGGAACACTTGTACACTGCTGGTGGGAATGCAAGCAAATATGACCTTTTTGGAAAGAAGTTTGGAGAACACTCAAAGAACTAAAAGTAGACCTACTGTTTGATCCTGCAATTCCTCTCCTAGGTATATACCCAGATGATCAAAAATTATTTTACAACAAAGACATTTGCACCAGAATGTTTATTGTGGCCCAATTCATAACAGCCAAGACATGGAAACAGCTCAAGGGCCCATCGACCCATGAATGGATGAACAAATGGTGGTGTATGTACACCATGGAATACTATGCAGCCATAAAAAAGACAGTTGAGACTGGGTGCCACCTGTGGCTCATTGAGTAGGGCCCCAGCCCCATATACTGTAGGTGGCGGGTTCAAACCCAGCCCTGGACGAACTGCAAAACAAAAAAAGAGCCAGGTGTTGTGGCGGGTGCCTGTAGTCCCAGCAACTTGGGAGGCTGAGGCAAGAGAATCACCTAAGCCCAGGAATTGGAGGTTGCTGTGAGCTGTATGATGCCACAGCACTCTACCAAGGGTGATGAAGTGAGACTTTTTCCCCACCAAAAAAAAAAAGATGGAGACTTCACTTCTTTTATGTTTATCTTCCAGATGGAGGTGGAAGATATTCTTCTTAGTAAAGTTTCTCAAGAATGGAAAAAAAGTATCCAATGTACTCAATACTACCATGAAATCAATATATATCCACCTACACACTCATACGAATAGCAAAACATAACTATAGTCCAGAAAGTAGAAGGGAAGAGGAGAGAGAAGGGGAGGGGAGGGGGTTTTTGGGGAAAGGGAGGGAATTCGGGGGGAGCTCACCTAATATGTGCATGATGCAATGGTACATTTCAAAACTGTTAAAAAAATGAGTATAAATGTGATGGATGTGTTACTTTGTTCAATGTAAGCATTTCACATTGTACATCGAAGTAGTACCCTGAACTCCATAAATGCAGCACTATACAAAGTTATGATTTAATACAAAATAATTAAAAAATAAAAAATATAATGTGAATTCAAGATAAAGGCTCTGAGTACTGATTGATTGATATTGCCCAGGGTGGTGCAACAAGACTATGAAGGAGAAATCATGTGTGTTAATTTTTTTTTTTTTTGAGACAGAGCCTCAAGCTTTCGCCCTGGGTAGAGTGTCGTGGCGTTACAGCTCACAGCAACCTCCAATTCCTGGGCTCAAGCGAGTCTCCTGCCTCGGCCTCCCAAGTAGCTGGGACTGCAGGCGTCCACCACAACGCCCGGCCATTTTTGTTTTTTTTGGTTGCAGCCATAATTGTTGTTTGGCGGGCCCAGGCTGGATTCGAACCCGCCAGCTTAGGTGTACGTGGCTGGCGCCTCAGCCCACTAAGCCACAGACGCCAAGCCATGTGTGTTAATTTTTAATCTTTTCAGCCATCAATAAATTATGAGGAAGTGTTGAAAAGGCAAGGATTTAAAATTAGTTGTGTAAAAGGTGGTGCCTGTGGTTTAGCGGGTAGAGCACCTGCTCCATACACTGAGGGTGGCGAGTTCAAACCTGGCCCTGGCCAGCTAAAACAGGAGTGGGAATTGCAACAAAAATAGCTGGGCATGGTGGTGGGTGCCTGTAGTTCTCGCTACTCGGGGGGCTGAGGCAAGAGAATTGCATAAGCCCAAGAGTTGGAGGTTGCTGTGAGCTGTGGGCAACATAGATGTGAATGGGAGGGATTGGGAGAGCCGTGCCTGTGCTTCTTGGTGCTAGCTTATATTTTCCGTGGTTGAAAGTCTCCTTTAAAGAGAGGAACAGACTGCTCGGTGTCCATAGCACAGTGGTTATGGTGCCAGCCACATGCACTAAGGCTGGCGGGTTCGAACCTGACTCGGGCCAGCTGAACAATAATGACAACTTCAATAAAAAAATAGCTGGGTGTTGTGGTGGGCACCTGTAGTCCCAGCTACTTGGGTGGGTGAGACAAGAGAATTGCTTAAGCTCAAGGGTTTGAGGTTGCTGTGAGCTGTGACACAGGGCACTCTCCCGAGGACGACATAATGAGACTGTCTCAAAAAAAAAGAGAGAGGGCCAGACAAACTTTATGTTGCTGAAGGGTTCTTAGAGACATCTTGTAATGAACTCTGCTTCTGGTACCCATTAGGGTTCACTATGGGGCCCATAAAGCTACCAAATATGTTCCAGAAGTTTGTATTTTGGTTTTCAGTGGCCTTGGAAGCACTGGTTACATAATTTGAGGGTCCAGTGCAAAATGAAAATATGGAGCCCTTGTCTAAAAAGCAAGAAAATTAAAATATAAAAAGGCTTTTTCATTCTTCCACAGAGTCTTTCTTAATACATACTTGTTATTTAAAATTGCACGTCTTTGGCCATGGAGATACCTGCTGGGTGACTGCACATTGACACAGGGTCTGACTCTGTGAATGAACACTCACACCACCCACTGACTGTTGGCATCCCTGTGCCATCCAGTGGACTAACATGAGGCCTGGCAGGTGACAGAGAAGGTATGGCAGGCATCTCCTGTCACCTGTGCTCACCACCCATGGAGACCCGTGGTGGCTGGGGACCTTCATGCCTAGGGTGCTGGGTGCCTAGCATGATGATCAGAGATGCATCACTAATACCCTTAAACATGCCATGGCATGGTCAGTCTACAGCACGGATGACTGCCACCATGCCTCTCCCTGAGATGTTACGGGGAGCAGCACAACCTCCTACCGGGGCTAGAGGTCAGCTACAGTAGCTGGGTGTGGACAGGGAGGCAGAGCTCTTGGGGTGCAGGGAAGCAGGTAGCTGAAAACCCACCCTAGCAAGGAAGGGAAGCGGCAGGTGGGTGAGCTGAGGCTGCAGGCTCCCTCTGCACACTCTGTTACTTTGTCGGGTTTCACTTACAAAACACAAACTCAAAAAATTGTGAAGAATTTCAAGACAGAGTATTAAATCTCCTGGGGGAAGGAGTCTTGTGAGTGCCATCCCCTGTGCTCTCCAAGGAGCAGGCCCCAGGCCTGGAGAGTAACACTATGCCCCTGAAATGAAGAAGCCGGGTTTTGGTTTTGACAGAATGAGAAATATTTGAATATCAATTTTCTTTTTGGAAGACTAATGCCTCTAAAGTTTAATGTGCATATGAATCATCTGGGAGTCTTGTTAAAATGCAGATTCTAATTTAGTAGGTCTGAGGTGGGGCTTGAAGTTTTTCATTTCTAAGTTCCCAGCTGATGCCAAAGCTGAGAATGTTCCAAAGGTACAATGTCACTTACTCCTTTAAAAACATTTTATTTTGAAATAATCATTGACTCACAGGAAGTTGCAAAAATCTACACAGATTCGCATGTACCCTTCACCCAACTCCAAATGGTGACATGTTGTATGTAATAGAATACAATATGTAATATAGCTGTAATATAATATCAAAACCAAAAAATTGACATCAATCCAACACAGTTAACTAGACTACAGATTGGAATCCATTTTTGCCATTTTTCACTTGCATTCATGTGTGTGTGTGTATGTGAGAGAGAGCGAGAAAGAGAGAGAGAGAGGTTAGATGTAATTTCAACCTGTGTATAGATGTTTGTAATTACCACCCAATCAAGATACAGTATTATTCTATAAACAGAGGAATTCCTTTCTGCTATCCTTTTATTCACAGGCTAGATGTTAAGCCTATTAATCCTACCAGCTGTGTGACCTCAACCAAGTGACTTAACATTTCTGTATCTGTGTTTTTTATCTGTAAATTGGAGGTGATTACAGGGTCTAACTCATTGGGTTGTTGTGCATGTAAAGTGCACTGGATAGTGCTCTGCAGAGTGTAAGTGTTCATCATCAATTAATAGTGTCGTTAACATTAGGACTAGACTAGCCTTGGGCACCTTCTACTAACAGTTGTGCCAAATTTTGCTTTTTAATGCCCAAATTATTGAGCTCAACAAATTTTATGTTGAATATTTACAGATTATTTCTTAAAGATAGAGGTTCTTTCATTTGAGGATTCTGAAATAATTCATATGGCACCGCATTTTAAATTAACAGATTAATTTATAAAGATGAATGCCCAAGCTGTTCTTTACAATATAATTTACAGTGACAAAAAAGAGAGAGAAAATAATTTGGTTATTCATTTGAGAACTTATTCAATCATGAAAATAAAAGGATAAGGCAATTCTACGTGTGTTGGCCAAGGTGCCCAGGATATGTTGAATTAAAAATAAGAAAATAGTGCAAATAAAGAGAGCCAGACACAAGAACATATGAATGGTATGACTATTTATTTAAAATCTAAAGCCAGGTAAGGTTATAGTGCTTAGTGATATGTATGATAAAATTAAAAAGAAAAACAAGGAATCATACCTTGAATACCTTGAAAAAATAGTTCTACATTTCATATGTAATTGGAAAAATCCCCAAATCTAGAGGGGTCATGTTACCCAGACTTTAGAATGTACTATAAGTCAACAGTGATCAAAACAGCATGGCATGAACACAGAGACATAGATCTATGGAATAGAGAACCTGGAGATGAAACCCACCTCACATCACCATCTGATCTTTGACAAAGCAAGCCAAAGTGGACACTGGGGAAAAGAATCCCTATTTAATAAATGGTGCTGGGAGAACTGGTTAGCCACATGTAAAAGACTGAAACTAGACCCAGACCTCTCCTCACTTAATTAACTCATGATGGATAAAATATTTAAACCTAAGATACAAAACTACAATAAATATAGAAGACAATGGGGAAAAACTGTTAAAAAAAACACATTACTTAAAAAATATTCTCTTGAAATTTTCTTTTTTTTTTTTTTTTTTGAGACAGAGCCTCAAGCTGTCACCCTGGATAGAGTGCCTTGGCATCACAGCTCACAGCAACCTCCAATTCCTGGGCTCAAGCAAGTTTCTTGCGTCTGCCTCCCAAGTAGCTGGGACTACAGGCTCCCACCACAGTGCCTGGCCATTTTTTGGTTGCAGCCGTCATTGTTGTTTAGCGGGCCCAGGCTGGATTCGAACCCGCCAGCTCAGGTGTACATGGCTGGCGCCTTAGCCTGCTGAGCCACAGGGGCCGAGCCTTGAAATTTTCATATGTATTCATGTGTACAAATATTTATGCTTGGAGAATTTTGGCATAATATTTCTACACAGATTACTTCTAATGGTAGCACTGGGAATAATGCATTAAGAAAGGGGAGAACATTTTATTTTAAAGACTTCTGATTTGTTTGAATATATTTTCTTTTACAGTGGACACATGCTACTTTTTAATTTAGAACACACACCAAAAGTGGTATATAACATATGTTAGCATATTTCGTTTTATCAGCAAAATGGATTTGGAGGGATAGAAAAGTCCCTTTTAAAACCACTCCAGATTTGGGGGGAAGGCTTTATAGGAAAAGGTGCCCTCGAACACAGCCCTCACCTCCACCCCAGTACACACGTGCCAGAAGAGCCTCTGGTGACAGTCTGATCCAATGGAATCTTTGAAATTAGACCATCGAGGCAGGACAGAATCCTTAACACTTAGTATAGCTCCTGGACAGTAGAAAGTATTCAAAGGTTATTTGTTGGATTTAATAGAAAACAGAGCACAGAGCAGTATTTAAATAGTATTTGACCTACCAAATTTTCACTGCTTATTGATAGGGTTTTATTGTTGTTGTTTGTTTGTTTTAGTGAGAAGGTCGAAGGGGAAGAACCTGATTAGTGGGATGGAAGTGGCAGTTTTCTGGAAAATACAAAGTAAAATGTTGGCCTTTTAGGTCAGTTAATATTTTTGTCTGTTTTTTAAAAGCTATATTTTGAGTTGTTAATTAACAATGATACTACAGTCTAATTGTTCTGTGAAACTCAGAGTGCATGACCTAAAATTCAGCAAGAATGACTCAGCCAGACAAGAAAAATTCACTTGAAAACAAAATCTATTACAAGGAAACAGCACTGGTATTAATCAAAGGCCTGATATTGAACCTCTCTGAGAGATTTGAGTGGATTTCACACTTTGTTGAAGGTAATTAGACATTGCCAACAAATGATAATAATTTTTATTTTGTTTTGGCAGCAGAGGCAATAAAGTAGACACATAAGTGAGCCTTTAACCAAAATAGGGTTTCCTTGGAACAATGCCCAACACTGGGATAAACCTGCATTGCCCCAAATAGAAGTGACTAGCCAGGTGTGGCTACTAAGCGCTTAAAATGTGGCTGATATGGACTAAGATGTCTAGGTCAAATGTGCTCCAGATTTTGAAGTCCTATTTGAAAAATAGAATGAAAACTATTAATATTGTGAAAATATTAATATTTTTATATTGATTACATACTGAAATGATATTTTGAATTACTGGGATAAAGAGCATTATTAAAATTAATTTTACCTGTTTCTTTCTATTTTTTTAAAGTGGTTACTAAAACTTTTTTATTTGAATTGTCATTTCAAAAAGATTACTAAATTTTCTTTTCATTTTTAATTTCAGAGTTATTATAGGAGTACATACGTTTTGCTTATATGGGTTACTCAAACATTTCAATTACCTATGTGGCTTACATTTGTGGCTCACTTATGTTTCTCTTAGGACCAGAAGGGAAAGTTTGACTTGGAAGCAAACCAATAAACCAGCATTTTCACTTCCAGAGAGGGAAATACATGGCTCAAAGACAGACCTGGTTAGGAGTGGAGCGTCCATCCTTGGTTCTCTGTCTCATACTCTCTGGCTGATACAGTTGGCCCTAACCAAAAATTCGAGGGCAGAGAAACAGACTTCCTTATCCATTTACACATTGGATGCTGTGTTTCAATGATTTAAAAAAAAATATTCTAGGCTTGGCGCCCATTTCTCAGTGGTTAGGGCACTGGCCACGTACACTGGGACTGGCGGGTTCGAACCTGGCCTGAGCCTGTTAAACAATAATGACAATTACAACAACAACAACAACAACAAATAGCCAGGTGTTGTGGTGGGTGCCTGTAGTCCCCAGTTACTTGGGAGGCGAAGGCAAGAGAATCGCTTAAGCCCAAGAGTTTGAGGTTGCTGTGAGCTGTGACATTAGAGCACTCTACTGAGGATGAGGTGACATAGTGAGACTATCTCAAAAAAAAAAAAATTCTAGGGATTTGGAATAAGATTGCAAGTAGACAGGAGTTAGGGGACTTTGATGTTCTATTTTACACACCTCAGTGTTATTTTTAAGCCTTGGGTATGTATCACTATTTAAAAAAAAAGGGCGGGGGGCAGGGAAAGCAGATAGTTAATACTCCAAATAAATCATGGCTTGAGATGCATGTCTGGGTGGGCACTGCTAAATTTGACTATCTTTAAAAAAGTTAAAAAACAAACAAACAAAAGAAATGCATGTCTGGAGATAGCAGAAGGGTTTTTTCTACCATTATGTTCTTTGATACCTAGAAACACCCTCAGCTAATTCCTCCCTCTTTCTTTGTTTTTTTGTTTGTTTATTTTTTACTTTTTATGTTATGAAAATAAAATCTATTGGTATGAATTTTCGAATCTGCAGCTATAGCTCAAAAAACCCTGTTTCTCTACTTTTATAAGCAGCAGGCCTATAGGAATAATTGCTGATTTTGTTTTAACAGAATTCAAGTCCTGCCTTCCGAAGGGTGCTTGCCAACAGACTAGATGTTTCTATCTGAAGCCTTTTGCTACAATCATCTTTGATTTTTTTTTTTTTTTTTTTGCTCATGACTTCCAGAGCTGTTACCTCTAAAGGCAGATTCTTAGAACACAGGTTCATTAGCTTCAGAACTATGCAGGCTCCTCAGAGGAGCAGCTGTGCTGAGTTGCTGAATGGAGGGATGATTTCTACAGCACATTTTATAGCCATGCATCATTCCTGAGGATAATCTAAAACATAAATTATCTTTATTTTTAGTGCTTTATTTTATGGGAGAAAGAATTACTTAGCTAGTCTTAGGGATAATGTTGACAGCAGCAATTTCTATTTTTGTGGCAGTTTCCTTCAGGAACTTGCAATCACTTTCTCAAGCCCCAGACCCTGTCTCCTAACCAAGCCAGGGACAAATGCAGGTTGCCTGTACTTACCAGGACTCTTGGAATATATTTGGCTATGGTATAAATTCTTCTGCTTAGCTTTTCATTAATATTCTCATTTTTTCCTGCTTACTTGATCACTTTCACATTTTTTCAGCCCCTGAAACAAAAAAATAAACCTGTTCTAGAGACTGGTGTCATCTGCAGCAACTGCTTCTGTGAGATGAGTGCAAAATCTTGGAGACTTTTTTTTAAGTTTGATTTCTTAAAGAGTTACTTTTTAAATACATATTTAGATATATGAACCTGTGTAGAAGCTGAGTAATCTTAGTTTCTTGTATTCTAAAAATCTCCATTCATTTTACAGTCATAATTTTGAATACCTATTATGTGCTAGGGTAGGGTTACATCCATAGAAAGTAACCTTGGCAAAGTAGAAAGTGATACACAGAAACCTGAGGACATTTGGAGTGGCAGAAAGAGGGGATGGAGAAGCTGACAAGCCTGGGACAGCTGAGTGCTCTCACCTCTCCAAAAGTGAAGTGCTACAGTGGCAGCCTATGTCTGCCCTTGGACTTCTGCTTGCTACCCGGGGCTTTAAAATCCCTAAGATGAGCTTTCCTGACTTTTTTTTTTAGAGCTGGGACTATAGACACCCACCACAACACCTGGCTATTTTTTGTTGCAGTTTGGCCGGGGCTGGGTTTGAACCTGTCACCTTCAGTATGTAGGGCTGGTGCCCTACTCACTGAGCCACAGGTGCCGCCCTTTCCTGATCTTTGGTCCCTGGCGGAACCCACAGTCCTAGGGACTGGAGCATTTATCTATAATCCAATACCTGCGCCCTGGTCTCAGCTCGGTGACCTCAGGGAACCGCAGAGTAGCAGTTCTTTACTTCACACTCTTATCTGCAAAACGAATCAGTAGGACTTTTTTTTTTTTTTTTTTTTTTTAAGCACAAAACTGTTAGCTACCTTAGGAGTGGAGGAGGAGGTAGAAGTGCCCTTCTAGAAATAAGTTTCCACTACTAGAGTAGGGGGCTCTGTCATATCAACAGTGTTGCATAGTGGTAGTTTTAGCAATATGCACGTGCCTGGGTTCTGCTCCAAATCAATGAAAAATCCTGGGGAGTAGAATCTGAGGATGTGTAATTTTGAAAAGCACAACAGCTAACATGTAGACAGTGTTGAGAACCACTGGTTGGTAGTAAAAGCATCAAATCCTGAATGGGACAGATTAGCTATAAAATCCAGAATATACCACTTACTACTTGTTAATCTACAGGCAAGCCACTTAATCTCTCTGAGCCTCAGTTTCCTTATCTGTAAAATAGGGACAAAATTGTACCTTCTTTAAAGGTAGCTATGCAGCATAAGGTAGAGACCCAATAAATAGTAGTTGAAGTAAATGTATTGCTGGCATGTCCACTAGGATAGTCACCAGCCACATATGACTATTTAAATTAAAATAAGACAAAGTTAAAATTGGATTCCCAAGTTGCACCGGCTACATTGCAAATGCTTAGCAGCCCATGTAGCTAGTGGCTATCACACAAGGCAGAGAGACATCAAATGTTTCCTCATTGAAGGAAGATCTATGGACTGAGAAGCATTATTGTATAGGATCGACTTTGCTAATAACCCAAGTTTATTCAGGGGAATTTTCGTAATGCTATTATGGAACATCTACTCCCTCAGCTTCTGTTAGGTAAACAGCAGGACTTTTGACTTGCGTGGAGAAGTGATGGAAATCCAGGAATCATCCCAGTGTGTGGAGTCTTGTTTCCCTGATTCCTGTATACCCATAACTGAATTTGCTTAGAAGTAAACAAGCAAGTGGGAACATCTAATTGATTGTACAAATAATGGTCTCTCCTCTCCTCCCCTCTGCACCAGTTCTGGGACTACACTAGCCATTTAGTTTGTTTGTTAAAGTAGAACATTAACTTCTTTTTACCCTATTTGTTACTACCACAGGCATTAGACGGTGAAGCAGCCGGGTCTGGCAGTAGTGGTGTTGGGAAGTGGGGAGTGAAAGAGGAGAGGGCAGGAGGAGGAAGAAGGAGCTAGCACTGGTAAGGGAAGGCACTAAATAATTATCTGACAGTGGGAAAAGAAAGGCCATACATAGGATGTGTTTTATGATTTTGTTATCTGTGATGCTTATTTCAGATATTCTTTTTTTTTTTTGAGACAGAGTCTATGTTGCCCTCACTAGGGTGCTGTGGCATCACAGCTCATAGCAACCTCAAACTCTTGGACTTTAAGCAATTCTCTTGCTGCAGCCTCCCAAGTAGCTGGGGCTACAGGTGCTCACCACAAGGCCCGGCTATTTTTTTGTTGCAGTTGTTTAGCGAGCCTGGGTCAAGTTTGAACTCGCCACCCTTGGTGTATGTGGCTGGTGCCATAACCACTGTGCTCAGGGCACCGAGCCATTTCAGAGATTCTTGATAGCTCTTCTGTTCCAAAGATTCTTTAGTTTTTGGTTTGCCTATCATGGGTAAGAGCATACACTCTGAAGTCAGATGACTGAGTTGAAACCACACTGTAGTATTTACCAGCTGAGTGACCTGGGGCAGGTTACTCAACCTGTCTAAGTCTCAGTTTCTCCATGTACAAAATGAGGATAAATATTGGTGTCCATATCTCCTAAGATTATTGCAGGGATTAAAGGACAGAATATGTGTAAATTCCTCAGAATGTACCAAATAACACCAGATAAATGCTCAATGAATTTCAGAAAATTATCTAGAAGGGGTATTTTATCACCAGTAAACAATGATGTGATACTTTTAATGTCAACAAGTATAAGATACATATATATATTCCTCACAGAAGTTTAAAAGCTATTTAAAAATGTAATCCTCTTATCCCTTTGTCATATTTTGAAATGAGTAGGCCTGTTTCCCAAAGAACATTTATAGTTCCCGTGTTATATAAATGTCCCACTTGTGCTACTGTACCTGTTTAGTTAAGCACAGGCCCAGCAGCTGGGGAAGTGTCAAAGTCTGAAGAGCAAGTGGATTGTTGATTTGAGCTACCATGTGTTAAAAATCACTAATGTAACGGCAGTCTTAAAAACAAAGAAGGTAGTAGTTCTTGATGAGAAAGAGACCACGACCCACCTGGTAAATTCACGCTATATTTTTTGTCTTCCTGCAATGATGTTTCTGTTGGCAAAGTTACTTTATTATTTTTTCAATTTGAAAACATGGCATATCTTTTGTGTTTTAAATTATTTAAATGTTTTATACTACTTTTTTGTTTTGTTATGCAGTGTGACAGTGTGACATACCTAAGGTACTGAAAACTAACTTCCCAGTGAGTGAAAAGTGCTATGGTTTATTTTTAGTAGAAAAGCCGTATTGGTTCATATAGCTGCTTTCCCAGCTGAAATAACATAGCAGACTGCTGCTGTTTGAACACTGTTAATTGCTGAGCATTTTAAAACTAGTCTATAGGCCTGATTAGCTGGAATCCAAATAGTAACTCAAACAGACCAGACCATTTTTTGATAAGAAAAATTCTCTGCTAACCTTAAACATTCCCATTGGGTTATCTTCCAGTGGTATGAAATGTTAAACTAAAAGTGTTTTTCTCAATTCAGAAAGACTTTAGAAAAAATTGCTTGGGATATCTGAAACAATGTTAAATGTTATTATGTCCGATGTATGATTTAGTAGATATTATCAGCAACATTGGTACATTTCCACTAACTCATGAGAAGTGAAGAGTAAATATAGACCAGTTTATAACCTGAACTCCGGATTTAACATGATCATGTTGTACCCTGTCATTACTGTTTGGACAATTGCAAACAAACAGTAATAACTCTGATAAGAGAACAATGAGCTTTTAATAAATAAAATGTAATGTGAGTTCTTTAGTAGGCTGTTGAGTCTCAGAAGTGGAAAATCTTCTAGAATAAAACTCTTTTACTTAACTTTTCAAATATTCATCAGAAACACAATTCTAAGATTCCTTCCATCTTCTAGGTTCAGGTTCTAGAGAGCATTCTTCTTAAAATTAAGCATTCATGTTAAAATAAAGTTTGAGATATTTTATTCAACAATTTAAAAATTCCTTTAATGAAATATGCTGATATGAATGACGTCCATCACTTCTTAATCATGGAAATGGAGGCTGGAACAAATAAAAAAACCAGACTATGGGGCCACATCTAGAGTCAGGAAGTGTCCGTTTCAGAGTTTGCCAACCTGCTTTGTAAGCTCACACAGACATTTCAAACTCTCTGTATCTCTTAGTGATGAGGAAGTTTCTTATCAATAAAGTACAGGGGCAAACTAGTTTTCCAAATGTTTTACTGGCTCAACAATTTGAGAAAAGGAAATTTTTTATAAGATTGAAAAGATCTTACTGTTTTCTTGGCTTACTATTGAAAAATAGCAAGTAGGAAAAACAAAAGGAAAACATCTGCAGTCCCACTAGCCACCATTAAAATTAGGATTATGTTTTTTCTAGTTTTTTGATCTACCCTTTAAAAAATCAGAGTTGAGGTCACACAGCGCCTATATGTATACTTGACGTTATAATGTTGGGAGCTCTTCATAACCATTTTAAATGGCCATGAATATGAGCACTGATTTTCCTATTGGGCATTTATGTAGTGTCACTTTTTAGAAACCGTGGTAAACAGTGCTTTTGTGCAAGCATTTGTGCTTTTAGGTCTCTCTTCTCAGTCACTCTATTTATCATTATTTCATAGGATAGAGTTCCAGAGGTAAAATTAGTATGTGAAAGATATGAATAACTTTAAGGCTCTCGTGCTTTCCAAAAAAAGTTAAACTCTATTACCATCAAAAATGTTATCACTCCACAGGAAGAGGTCCATTCTACCAGAAGCTGGACAACATTAAGTGACTTTGATCAAGAATTAAATATATAATTCTTCTATGTTTGGTCTTTTAAGATTTAAAATTTTAACCAAGCATGATGTCATCAATTCTATGTGGTCAGTTTGTTTCACACAGAGAAAAGCTTTGCTTTATGTTCACAGACTGTATGTAACCAATTGCTAGTGAACTTTAAGACAGCAGGTTGGTTTAGCACTGATTGTGATTATGACCGAACTCTAAGGGTATTTTAAGGTTAATCTAAATTTGTCCATTTATTTTTCCCTGGGGAAGGGGTTGAGGAAAGCTTCGTTAATGGCTACACAGGTTTAGATAGAAGGAACTTCTAATATTTGATAGCAGAGTAGGGTAACTGTAGTTAATGACAATGTATTGTATATTTCAAAATAGCTACAGGAGAGGGCTTGACTTGTTCCTAACACATAGAAATGACATATACTCAAGGTAATAGATATCCCAGATACCCTAACTTGATTATTATACATCCTATTTTTCTAATAATATATCACATGCACCCCATAAATATGTAACAATTACCAAAACACAGTATTTGAGAAAATGCTGGGCTCTACTGCCAGTAGTGGCAGAGTTAGATCTCACTATACTAACCTCCTCCAGATACTAACTATAGATTCTGGGAGATGATACTAATAGTAGCAGCTACTTGAAGTTACATGAGAGTGAGCAGAAGCACACAGTCTAAGGAGAAATGGATGGCTGAAGAAGGGGAGGGAGATTAAAGAAGACTCCTTTGTGTAAGTGGAGAGATACTGTGTTCATGGGCTTGAAATCTTAACATTACAAAGACAGTGGTTTTTCCTTCTGAATGGTGCATAGAATCATTGCAATTCCTATCAAAATTCTAACATGGCTCCATGCCCGTAGTACAGTGGTTATGGCACCAGCCACATGCACCAAGGCTGGTGGGTTAGGGCCCAGCCTGGGCCAGCTAACCAACAATGACAACCGCAACAAAAAATAGCCAGGCATTGTGGTGGGCACCTCTAGTCCTAGCTACTTGGGAGGCTGAGGCAAGAGAATCACTTGAACCCAAGAGTTTGAGGTTGCTGTGAGCTGTGACGCCAGGGCACTCTACCAAGGGTGACATAATGAGACTCAAAAAACCCAAAAATTTAAAGCATTTTATTGATTATTTTATTTTATTAATTCTAAAGCATTTCAAAAAGAAAGTGACTTCAAGTTAACATTTTCAGTGATGTATGTGGCTATCAGGTACCCCTGATATAGGTAATGAGAAGGGTGCTTCTCTAAGCCATTCTTTCTGAAAACACGTTGAGCCCAGACTATTCTTGAGAAAAAAATCAGATAAACCAAATTGGGGGACATTTCACAATATACCTGGCCGGTAGTCTTCAAGATTGTTAAGGTCATGAATGAAAAATAAGGACAGTCTGAGACTGCCACAGACTAACAGAGATCAGGGAGATAGGATGACTCGATGGAGTGCAGTGTTCTAGATTCGATCTTGGAACAGAAAGAAGCAAACCAAAATAAAGTCTCGAGATTAGCAACAGCAGCATACTAATCATGGTTTCTTAGTTTTGACAGATGTGCCACAGGAAGGTAAGATAGTAACATTAGAGGAAATCTAAACTGGGTGAGGAGTTTATGGGAACTGTTCACACTATCTGCAAATCTAAAATTATTCCAAAATAGAAAATTTATTTAAAAATAAAATTGACAAGTTTATTCTAAAATTTATGGAAAGGCAAAGGACATAGAAGAGCCAAATGATTTTGAAAAAGAATGAGGTATTTATACTACCTGACTTCATGAATTTCCATAAAGCCACAGTAATCAAGACTGTGTGTTCCTGGCATCAGGACAGAAGCACAGCAGAGACTCAGGAAGATGTGTAGCAGATAAACACTTACATGATCAACTGCTTTTCAGCAGACATGCCAAGGCAGTTCAATAGGGGGAAGGATAGTCTTTGTAACAGAGGGCACTAGAACTACCGAACATTTGTATGGAAGAAATCGACTTTGATACTTACCTCACACCTTACACAGAAATGTAATAGAAATAATCCAACATGGATTGTAGACCTAAGTGTTAGAGCTAAAGCTATACTAACCCTTCCAGAAAAAGATTTATAGAATAAAATATCTGTGGCATTGAGTTAGGCCAGTGGTTCTTACCCAGGAGTGATTTTTGTCATGCCAGGGATGTTTGGCAATGTCTGAAGACATTTTTGGAGCAGGAAGGGTACAGTTGCTATCTAGTACATAGTGGTCAGGGGTGCTGCTAAACCTCCTGTAACACAGGATGGTTCCCACAACAAAGTTCAAATGTCACTAGTGCCAAGTTTGAGAAAGCCTAGGTTAAGCGAAGATTTCTTCAATAGACCACAAAAATCATGGATCTTACAAGAAAACAGTTGATAATGCATTTCAACAAAATTTAAAACTTTTGTTCTATAAAAGACATATTAAGAAAATGAAAAAGCAAGCCAGAAATTAGGTGAAGCATTTGCAAAAGACTTGGATTCAGAATATATAAAGAGCTCTTATAACCAATAATAAGCAAATAATTTTGGGCAAAGGATTTGAATAGACACTTCAATGTAGAATATATCTGTGTAACCCTTAAACACATGAAAAGTTGTCCAACATCACTAGTCATTAGGGAAATGCACACTCTTAAGAATGGCTAAAATTAGAAGCATGGCAACATCAAGTATTGTCAAGGATGTGGAGCAACTAGAATTCTCCTAGTTTTTTGGTAGGATTGCAAAATAATTCACCTCCTCTGGAAAACTACTGGACGCTGTAAGGATGCACTTATTGTACATCCCTGCATTTCTACTTTGTAGGTATTTGCCAAAGAGAAATGAAAATGTGTGTCCATACATCGAGTTATATGTGTTTATAACCACATTATTCATAATAACCTCAAGTGAAACAATCCCATTATCCATCAACAGGGTAGTGGATAAACAAATCATGGTATAATCATACTATAGAATACTGTTTGGCAATAAAAAAGGAAGGAAATATAGATGATAACAGCATGGATGAATTTCAAAAAACTTATACTAAGTGGAGGAAGTCACAACGTTCTATTCCGTGTGATTCCATTCATAGAATTTCTAGGAAAGTTTAACTATAGTGACAGAAAATAGATCTGTGGTTGCCTGAGGCTGGATGGTAGTGGGTGGAGGAGGATCAACTTCAAAGAGGAAATCTCTTTAGGGTGATGGAAATGTTTTGTAACTTAACATGGGAATGCTTATGTGACTATATACAATTCTGATAACTCATCAAACTGTATATTTTAAAATAAGTGAATTTTATGTTAAATTTAACTGAGAAATAAAATTGAAAAAATAATTTAAGACTGAAATTAATAATATGGAAAGAATATGAACCAAATAATAAAGAAAGTTACTTTTTGCCTAAAAGACAGTTAAAGATAATTGTTACACTTTAGCACTAAATTTAGCTTCAAGGTTCATAGCAGATAATACCAAAATGGAAAATGGATGTGCTATAAACTTTTTATTATGTCATAAATGGAAAAGTACAGAAGCTGTCACACACATTTTAACCAGTAGGAAAGAATAGTTTTCTGTGCGAATTTTCACATAAGAACATTAAATATCACACTGGGCAATATTTTCCAGAGAACTTTGAAAGAGTTAGAAATAATCCTTATATGGCTAACAGCATGAATAAACTCTTTTCTCCTGAGGTGATCAAGTACCCAGGTTCCATTTGTCCCCATCCCTTCAGCTTCTGAGAGGTCAATGACCTGATTGACACAATTGCTGTGAGCTCGAGTATGAAGGAGATGTAGCTGAGGTCCAGGGAGCAGGACTGAGTTATGATTTTAAAGTGGGGCTTACAGTGCTGACGTTTTTACAAGTCTCAAACACCTGACCTAGTGGAGTTCATCCCACCTGGTGTTGGTTTATCTGCTTAAATATTTAGACAAGCATTCCATTGAATTCTTTTTTTTTGGAGACAAAGACTCACTCTGTTGCCCCGGGCTAGAATGTCCTGGGGTCATTGCAACCTCAAACACCTGGGTTCAGGCAATTCTTTTGCCACAGCCTTCTGGGTAGGTGGGATTACAGGCACCCACCACAATGCCCAGCTAATTTTTCTATTTTTACTAGAGATGGGGTCCCTTGCTGAAGCTGGCCTCGAACTCCTGAGCTCCAGCAATCCACCTGTCTTGGCCTCCCAGAGTGCTAGGATAGTAGGCATGAGTCACTGTGCTCGGCCATTTTCTTGAATTCTTAATTTTTATGTCATAAGCAGAGAAGAAATAACATTGGCCTAACAAACTCCATTGATAAGAATCAATAATTACTTGCTTCTTCTATTAAACTTGAATAATGTTCAAGTGTAATGTTTTGATTGGAGCTTGTCTTCAGCCTGGTAAGCTGGCGGAGTTATCTTCAAGATATAAGCTCAGATAATTACATTAGTTGATCTACTTTGAATTATTTAGTATTTTCCATTTGTATGCTGAAATTTGTATGTGGAAAATGAAGATTTGGATCTTGGCATACTTAATAGTGGATTGTGGTTGATTTCAGAAGCAATCGATCAGTAGATGATTAGCAGAAGAGAGGATTCTTGCATTCCCATCTACTGTGTCAGGATCCAGTGCCATATGGAACAGGGGAGGGTGCTTTGGAAATAGTTACAGGAAATCTCTTTGTTCTATGAGGTGCTCATCCCTTCCCACTCCAAGCACCTCCTTCATCCAGTGTGTGACCCAGACCTGGGCAATGAGAATACTGCATATCCCTGCCACTTTGAGAAGCCGTGGAACAGAGTGGCTGTAAGCCTGGGTCCTGGAGGGATCTGGGTGCAGACATGCGGCTCACAGCAGTTCTGTCTGTGTGGGAGACGTACGACATCATTGCAGCTGCACATCTTTTGACTTCCGTATGTTCACAGTTCTCTGCATTGTAAATTTCACCGTTCTAAGGTAACATAAAAACTAAAACAAAAAAGCTGCATTTCCTCGTCTCCTCGTAGCTAGTGTCCAGTAATGTGTCCTAAGTGATAGGAGTCTGATGCATCAGGAAGAACTTGACTCAGAAGTGGGATGTGGGAGGAGAAAGGCTGGGCACAAGGCATTGCTTTGCTGGCTCTAAAGCAGAGGGCAGAAGCCACCTGTTTTTAAGACCAGCAGTGGGGCAACTTCCTCCTTCAGCCGGGTGTGGAGTGTGATGCTGACAGAGTCCTGGCTGTCGTGGTGCCTCAGAACTGACCGCCTGGACTCCTATCTCTAGCTGTAAGGCCCAGCTCAAGTTCCTTCCCCTGTGATAAGATCCCTGACCCTGTCGAGTCCATCTCATCCTCTTTTGGGCCTTCCTTTAACAGTGATAATTGTTTTCATGATACTGGTAATTTAATAGTTGTTTCTTTGGAGACTCTAGAAGCTTATAATATAAAACTATCAGCCCTGAGAATACCGCACAGGGTTTAATGACCACTGAAGCAAACAGGTGTCTGTAGTTATCTGGTATCACATTTGCTTGTGCTGTAAGTCTCTCCTGCCACCACTGTGATTCTCAAATATCAGCATATACAGGAATTGCTATGACCTGTAAGACATCCCTATTCCAGGTTTCACCTGCTGAGATTCTAATTCATGTGGGATGGGGCGAGGCCCACAACCTGCATTTTAATAACTTTTCAGGTGATCTGGATGCAGGTTGTCCATGCATGAATTCCTTGCACATCTTCAACCTTATTTCTCCTCATCCATCAATATTAGCCTGCTACTGGCACATGGTTAAGGATTTGCTCAATGGCTGATGTTTTTAATTGCATAAGTAATAGTAAAAGACAGAAATATTGAACATAGTAATACTTTACATATTCATGTTGCTCAAAATGTCAGAATGCTTCGGAACCAAAGAAGCAGATTGAGTAGTGTTTTCATATAATGATTCTAACTGTATTCACTAAGCATGAAACTTTTGGTTCAGTGGGTGTCCCATTGAGGCCAGGATTTATTTTCCATGTGTGGTCAAATGTGGTCAAAAGACTGTAAACTGATTTTTGCCTCACCTGAACAGGGGGAAATGGTACCCACATGCCTGACGTTTGTCATTAAGGAGGGTATCTTTTTCCAGTGCTTCGTTGACAGCGCTCTGGCAGGGCTGCCCCACCGGTGGCTCTTATAGCCCTCCTCTCTGTGACATGATCTAGGTATGAGGAGCTTAAATTTGAGAAAAACTGCATTTATGAAATGGTACCTTCGAGCACACAATGATGTATTAATAATGTGGAGATAACATGACCCCAGGCGTCCAGATGAAAGCTCCGTATTTCTCCAGCTTCTGCTCTTTGCCCAAGTTTGTTTGAGCAGCCAGGTATGATAACAGAGCTGACAGCAGGGGAACATGCTTTGGCAAGAGAAGAGAAATATCAGGAACAAAGATCTGTGGCTCTAAACACCTGGAATAGAGGTATCCACCCCTTGCCCCCGGGCAGGGAGGCCTCCTGCTACTCACTTCCACCTGGGGAGTTCTGACCCAGACAGGGTCTTGTTCAGACGACATCTTCTCCAGCCAGACTTTCTTAGTCTTCCCCACCCACTGCAGTAGGATCTTGCCGTCCTTGGAAGCTTCACTTCAGTTATTGCTCTGAATCTGTCTCTGGGTCAGACTGTCAGCATTCTGAGGGCACGTCATAGTCAGCATCCTGACTGAACGTGGGCTCTAAAAGTAGGAGTGAGCTTCTGGCAAAGGGTCCAGGCCTCCCTGCTGTGAAGGCAAGGACTGGGACAGATTTGCTGAAATGTGCTTTGGGCTTTTGAGAGTCTTTTGAAGAGTACAGTGGAGAAGATAAGAATCTCAAGGAGAGGGAGAACTTCTGTAAACCGGTGATATGTCCAATGACAAAATACTTAATGCCAGCGAAGCGAAGGGTTTTCCCAAGGAGTGCAGGGGGACCCAAGATCCATTTCCCTACCTTTAAAAAAAACCTCAGTGAAAACTCCATGAAATTCACCCATTTCAAGTTTATAACTCTATGATTTTTCATTAACTTTACTAAGTGGCATGACTATCACCATAAATCACTTTTAGAACATTTTTATTCTCCTAGTAACACTGCTCATGGCCATTTATAGGTTGTTCCCATTCTCACACCCAGGCCTAGGAAACTATTAATCTAGTTTCTGTCTATAAATTTGCCTTTTTGACATGTTTAGCATGAATAGAATTATACATGTGGTCTCTTGTGTCTGGCTTCTTCCTTGCAATGATTTTGCAGTCACCAGGACATGCATTTATGGCTGTAGAGTGTCCCCTTGTGTGACACGCCACATTCAGAAGGTCCTCACTGGTTGATTGACATGCCAGTAGTTTCTAGTTTGGGGCTATTATGAATAATTCTGTGAACATTTCTGTGCTGGTCTTGTAGTAGACGTAATGTTTTATGTCCCTGGTGTAAATACTTAGGAGTGGAATTGCTGGGTCATTTGGTTTTGTATTTAACTTTTTGAGAAACTGCCAAATTGGTTTTCAAAGTGGCTGTACCATTTTGTACATTCCTGCTAGCAATGTATAAGGGTTCCATTCTCTACATTCTTTCCAACACTCACTACTGCCTTAGTTATTTATTATAGCTTTTCTAGTGGGTATGAAACTGTCTCTCATTCTTTTTTTTTTTTTGGAGACAGAGTCTCACTGTGTTGCCCTCAGAAGAGTGCTGTGGTGTCATAGCTCACAGCAACCTCAAACTCTTGGGTTTAAGCAATCCTCTTGCCTCAGCCTCCCAAGTAGCTGGGACTACAGGAGCCCTCCACAATGCCTGGCTATTTTTTGTTGCAGTTGTCACTGCTGTTTTAGCTGGCGAGGCCAGATTTGAACTTGCCACCCTTGGTATATGGAGCCAGCATCTACCCACTGAGCCATAGGCGCTGCCCAAACAGTCTCTCATTCTTATTTTAATTTGTGTTTCTCTAATTAAATGGTGTTGAACATGTGTTCATATCCTTTTTAGCCATTGGCATATCTTCTTTAGTATAATATCTATTCCTATATTTTGTCCATTTGTTGATTGGGTCATTTTTTAAAATATGTTGTAAGAGTTCTTTGTACATTCTAGATGTAATCCCCTTACCAGGTATGTGTTTTATAAATATTTCCTTGTAATCTGTTGCTTATCTTTTTATTTTCTTAGTGGTGTCACTTGTAGTACAAAAGTTTGAAATTTTGAGGACTTCCAATTTACCAATTTTTCTTTTTAGTGTCATATCTAAAAAATCTTTGCCTAACTTAAGTTCTCCAAGATTTTCTCCTATGCTTTCTTTTATTTAGCTTTTACATTTAAGTCTGTGATCACTTTTGAGTTAATTTTTTGTGTGTAGTGTGAAGTAAAGGTCTCAGCTCATCTTTTTTGCATGTGGACATCCAATTATCCTTGGTTGTCTCCTAAATTGACTTCTGTTGAGTGCTTGGGATTGCTGGAGGCACTGGAGATACAAAAGTGAATGATAGGATTACTGGCTTTAAGTCTAGTCCAGGGAGATACACCTTCATACCTAAGGAGAGTAGGACACAGGAATACAGCAGTGTAATATCTGGTGAGTTTAAGTAGAATGAGTCTGAGGTAGAACCAAGGGGGCCTTTGGTGCCTTCAACCTAATCCAGGGTTAAGCTTCAGCTTCTTTGGTCTCTTAACACACTAGTTTGTCACCATTGTTTTGATGTATATCTCAAAAGATTTATGATTAACAAAGAGTTTGAGTATTGATATTTGCTAATGACTAGTTATTTAAAAAACACTTGCTATGCTTAGAGGGGGGTATTATAATGTATCTTAGAATTGATTGCACTCCAGCTTATATCTCAAGAATATGTCTCTCTAAAAAAATATGGTATAGTAGATAAACATTGGATTAGAAATCAACAGACTTAATCTTGGGACTACCACTAATTAGCTTTGCATTCTTGGCACACTACCTCAATTCTCAGGCCCTTAATTTGCTTCCAGTATAAGATGGCAGTTCCTTTCCAAGACCCTTTCCAGACTGAAAGTGTGATTTCTTCACTGCGTCAACATTTGTTAAACACTCACTTTGTGCCAGGCACTGCGAGACACCGTCAAGCAAAGCCAAGACAAAGATACCAACCAGATGATTTTATAGAAAGGGACGTGGAAAGAAATTATGTGATAGAGTTGCACAATTTGTGCTAGTTCTTTGATTCTTTGTCTCTAAAAACGTATCTCTTCTGACCAAGAAGTTAGCTGGGGAAGAAGAATCAGGAAGGAAAATGACCCCAAAGATCAGCTTAAGGAATGTGCCTACAGGAGAGAATTCACATGTCAGACATGTGATAGAAATTACAGCCTGCATTGCTGCAGCCAACCTTTAGACAATGAAATTTCCTCACAGTGTGGTAAAGGGTGTATTTACTTCCCTAAGAGAAGTAAAAGAGAAAGGTGTATAATACTATATAAAGAACTTGGCAAAATATTGGGTATCTAATTCTCTTTATTATATTGGAAATCATAATGAGCATTTCTTATTTATTTATTTATTTTTTGCAGTTTTTGTCTGGGACTGGGTTTGAACCCACCACCTCCAGTATATGGGGCCAGTGCCCCATTCCTTCAGCCACAGGTGCTGCCCGCATTTCTCATTTTTCAAGCTTTCCCAAAGAGCAAACCCACAGTGTAAGATATTTTATTAAGAATAAGAAGTATATTTTTTATTTATTGGAAGAACATGAATCTGGTATAAATTAACTTCATACTCCCCCTTCCCATGATTCGTCTTTCAGATTGTAAGTCATATTCTCAATTTACTTTTTGAACTTTCTAACTATAGCACTTTCAGACTTGAACCTAAATAACCTGGGTCTTTTTGTATAATGTACAGATATGGTGTTTGCAACTTTTGAAAGATTTTCAGGCCAGGGGAGACTGTACTACTTGGAGATGAGTTACCCCTCTTTTCTTCCACATACATATTTTCTTTTCTTGACACTAGGTAGTCTGGGGCTGCTTATATATTAATAATGGAAATGTTTGCAAAGTTATGAGAAAATTAAGCTTACCTAACATTCACATAATCTTTATTTGGCAAATATACCATTGAGGAACAATCATTGTTCAAGTGTACTTTTATATACCTTAATTATATCTTGTGTTTTAAAAAGGTCTTGCCTTAATCTATTTGTTAGGATACTTGGTTGCAAGTGACAGAAATCCTGCTCAATTTAGTTCAAGTAAAAAAAGAATTTGTCTATTTTAACCAGAGAGTTTAGGTGTTGAATTAGCTTTAGTATAACTGAATCCAGAGGCTCAAAAAATTCCTGGCTTTCTTGCCTTCTGCCCCTCAATTCAGCATTCCTCAGGGTATTGACCTCATTCTTAGGCAGATTCTCTGCATGTGGTAGTCAAAGATAGCCAGTGGCAACTGCAGACTTGCCTGGTCTTTGTAAGTTGATATCAGAGGAAAAGAGACTCTTAGAGATTCATATCCTGGGCTCAAGCCAACACACCCAGCTAATCTGCTTAGTTTTTGTAGAGATGGGGGTCTTATTATGTTTCTCAGGCTGGTCTCCAATGCCTGGCCTCAAGCCATCCTCCTGCCTTGGCCTCCCAAACTGCTAGTATTACAGACATGAGCCACTGGTGCCCAGTAAAACCATCTTAAATAGTCTATAGATCTATTTAATGCATTCTCTCTAAAATATGTATGTATATATATACACACACACAATATATATAGCATATATGTAGCATACAATATATATATTGTGTGTGTATATATACATACATATTTTAGAGAGAATGTGTTAAATAGATCTTTTCACTGAATTGACATTCATTTTATTCTTAGTCATTTTCAAATTGTATCAAATTTTTATAATTATTCTCATTGTGATTGCTTACAGAAACCATGTTTATTTCATAGTAAAAAATCACAAGTATCCTTGTTGAGAGAGATCATTTAAAAAGTAGTTCCTCTTTTAATTGCTTAGATGTGTGGATGGTGTTTAGTTACTTAGAATTACAATTTTTAATGGAATTTATCTTAAATCCTTACTGAAGATTAAAAAAGAGTTTTAAAGTGACCATGGTGATAAACTTCAGGTAAACCCACATTTCCCTTGTATAGAACATTTTCCATTCTAAGATCTTGACTCTGGTAAACTTTTTTGATAGGGGAAAATTCCAAAACACATATGAAGGAGAGAATTATATTCAAGTGTTTTAAATAGCAAGTCCAAATACAGTCATCTTTTTTTCATACTCATAAATTAGGACAGCTCCAGCTTTTAAAATAGAGTTTGAAGAAGGGGTGGCATACATACAGAACAAACTAACATTTAAATATAGCACATTAGAATTCTTTGCATATCAAAGACCAGTAACAAAATGGAAGTTGATTTGGCTTTAGAGATCATTCTGGAAGCTGGTGCATGTCAGTAATCTTATCTACTCAGAAGACTGAGGCAGGAGGATCACTTGAGTCCAGGAGTTAAAGAACAGTCTGAGCCACATAGTGAGACCCCATTTCAAAAATCAAACAAAGAAAAAATCCCCAGAAACCCTACAAGCAGACTGAATGTTGACTATGTCCTGGGGCTTTAAGGGTCTCTGTCATCAGATGAGAGGGAAGGTACAATGTTATTATAGAAAGGCCCTGCTCTATTCATTATCAGTATATCTCAATGGACCAGGTCCAGTGTAGATACAGTGGAGATACAGAATTCCTGTGTTAATGGTTAATTTTAGTACGAGCATATTGTGTTCCTTCAATTATACTTGTCATAAAATTGGATGCATTACGTAAGAGGATGACTTGTTCCTAGGAAATACACAATGAAATATTTAGTGGTAAAGGTCATGATGTCTCTAACTTATTCTCAAATGGTTTAGAACAACAACAATAATAACGTGATATTATATTATATAAATGTTCCATAATTGACTTAACCAGTCCTAAGCTTGTAATTATATGTGCAAGCAGAGAGACAAATTGGATAACTTCAACTCAAGTGATTAGGTTTTCTTCAAATATCTTTATTATTTGGCTTGTAATGCTATAAATTCTAAAATTTTAGACCATATTCCAAAATCTGTATATATTGCCACTGGAGTTAATTATAGACTTGATTCTACACTAAAAATATTACCTCAAAGGATTTCTGATAACATGTGGGAATCCCTCCTTAAGAGATGAGGGATTTTAACAAAATTTTAGAATGTATAAAACAGAGAGGACAATGGTAGAACACAATCGTCCAGTGAGAAAGAATCGTCCAGTGATGGGATGCCTGCCCATCCCAGTGAGAGGAGAGGTGCCTGTGAAGCACGTCTGCATAGAGTGTCAGTGCGAGGAGTCAAGACAGCTCCAGAGAGACCAGGTCACACACGGCAGGTGACACAACAGAACGGCTTAGGGCGTCTCACAGGAAAATTGGAATAGAAGACAATAGAGAATTGCTACTAGAATTCCAAGAGGAAGTGGTTTCAACGTAGTGTCTATGCTCAGCCAGACTATCAGTCATGAGGGCAGAATAAAGCCAGAGTTAGGTAAGGACAGTTTTTAAAAGCACCTTTCTTGAGCCTTTTCCTAGGACACTACTGACATATTTATTCCAACAAAATAAGGGCACAACCCCATAATGGTGAAGTCTTGAGGACAAGAGACAGGACCGTGCACAGGAGACTGGTAAGGGAGGTGTCAGGGAGGTGTTGGGCCTAAGGAGCTGCCAGCCACAGACTAGAGTAAGAGGACAGAAGACCCAAAAGAGAAACCTGGGGAGGAGACGAGGAGGGTGGACCGGGGGCAGCACGGAACTGCTCAGAAAGTGGTGCTTGTGTGGTAGGGCTGATGAAGCATTTGGAAAAAATAGTCAGAACTTCCTATATGAAGGAATTATGATATAAATACCTTATTCAGAAACATAAATAAGAAATAGCTATCCAGCTGAAAGTCATAACAGCTGGGAACAAATATAGCAGAAACTGATGAATGTGATTATTAGCTTTTTAGAATGATTTAATTATACTATCAAGCATATCAGTTATGTTGATTAAAAATAAAAACGAAGAGAAAATGAAAGCAGTTCAAACTACAACAAACCATTTAAACACGTTAATAACAGGCAAAGGGCGTGGGGCATATGGGAATACTCTCTTCATACTTTCTATGTATATATTATGGTCACTAGGTGGCCAGTGGTAATACTTTGAAGGTGACCATAGCAATATTCATCAATGATGGATGTAGTACTTTTTCTAGGATGAGTTCTTGAATTTAATTGTCATACCTTATATGATGACAGCTCTGATGGCCATTTTAGAAAAGGAGTTCTAAAATTGCTTTTAAGGGCAGGCTAGGCACTGGTGTAGGTGAGTGCATAGCTTCCCAAAGGAGCACTTCAAAGGTGATGGTAGTGATATTTAGAAATAATGTGTGTAGCACTTTTTCTAGGATGACTTTGTGAACTTAATTGTCCAATTCCATAATTTGAATTATTCCATGATACCAATGTCAGTTTATTCTTCATAGACAGTTATGATTTTTAAAATAATGAAAGAATGCCTATATTCAAGTGGTTGACAGGTGTAATTTTTCCATCAGTGGATTAATATATAGTAGTTATGGATTATGGCTATTCAAGTTCACTGCTGCAACATCAGTCTCACTAGAAGCTGGCTGTGTAGAACTCGTGGGGGACAGGCTGTGAGTGTTTGGGTGCTGCCATCTTTGTTGAGTGTCATTGCTCCCGGCTCCTCTTCATCAGTTTGGCTCTACAGAGTCCTATTTCACAGGATTAAGTAATTTACTGGTTGCTTGTAGTTGAAAGTGACTTAGGAATCAAGGCATCCCCTGCCAGTGTCAGGAATACAACTTTGTTCTGGGGCAATGAAAATGTGTGGTGTCTACTGTTGCTGTCATCAGAACAGCCACTCCCCTGGGAAACTCCAGGACAGTGGGACTGACACTGGAGCAAAGTCCTGGAGAATGTGCAATGTCTACACGGGGCTGTTTAGAGAATGTGCAGTGCCTACACGGGGCCGCCTAGAGAATGTGCAGTGTCTACATGGGGCTGTCAATAGAATGTGCAGTGTCTACACAGGGCCGTCTAGAAAATGTGCAGTGTCTATGCGGGGCTGTCTAGAGAATGTGCAGTGCTTACACGGGGCCACCTAGAGAATGTGCAGTGTTTACACAAGGCTGTCTAGAGAATGTGCAGTGCTTACACGGGGCCTCCTAGAGAATGTGCAGTGCTTACCCAGGGCCTCCTAGAGAATGTGCAGTGTCTACACGGGGCCTCCTAGAGAATGGGCAGTGTCTACACAGGGCCGTCTAGACAATGTCCAACACCTACACAGGGCCGTCTAGAGAATGTGCAGTGTCTACATGGGGCTGTCTAGACAATGTGCAGTGTCTACATGGGGCTGTCTAGACAATGTGTAGTGTCTACACAGGGCCGTCTAGATAATGCGCAGTGTCTACACAGGGCCGTCTAGACAATGTGCAGTGCCTACTCGGGGTTGTCTAGCATGTTTAAGGCTGGCTTACTTATTTCCTTATTACTTTCTGTATTTTTTGGATCTCTTTTTATATTTTAAGAATGAGACAGTGCAGGAAACTCCTGTCATACCCTGTTTTTACTCTGTGGACCCAGCAAATGAAAATGACAGCCCTGCAAGAGCTAAATATCTGAGCTTTAAAAACATATTTTAAAAGCCCTAATTGGCATAATAACCTGTAATTTTCTTTTCTTTTTTGGCATCGCCCATTTTATATCTTGTACTTCCAGTTTCCCTCAATCACTTAATTATCAGATACTCTTGTGGATTTTAAAGGTGGTTTTAATGTCATATTCTTCAATTAATTGACCAGTTTGCTTCCATTAAGTGTAATCTCTTGTGCTTGGACTTCCTGCCTATAGGACAGGGTTAAATTTAGTAGTACCCTTTGAGGGTTTATTGACTCCTCCTGGTTTATTGACTTTACTAGTTCCAGGTTGAAGCAAGAAATCTTGGAGGTGAAACAGAGAATGTTATTCAGATTACATATGCAGATTAAGCTTCTCTAAGAATAATGTTACCTCTGGATGCAGGACCCAATTGACCATCTTTGATTCTGTTAATTTCCATTGTGTAGACAATGGCTACATAAACTTCATCCCTTTAGCTGGTCTCTTGACTTTTGAATTTTGTTATAGCTCTTTTTCAGGCTATTGTGGACTAAATATTTACATCTCCCAACAGATTGAAACCCCAAGCCCCAATGTGATGGTATTTGGAGTTGAGGCCTTTGGGAAGTAGTCCATTTAGGTGAGGTTAAACTGAGGCTGGGACCCTCAAGATGGGATTAATGCCTTTCTAAGAAGACAGATAGACCTGAGAGCCTCTGTTGCTTCACATGCTTAATTGAGGAAAGACCATGTGAGAACACAGTGAGAAGATGGCTGTGTATAAGCCAGGAACAGGGTCTTCACCAAGAACTGAATCTGCTGCTGTCCTGATCTTAGACTTTCCAGCCTCTACAACTGTCAGAAATCAATGTCTGTTGTTTAAACAGACTATGCGGTTCTATTATAGCAGCCCAAGCTAACACTTAGGCCTACTCCAGTTTCTCTAGTTTTTTAATTCAATGTAAATAGAATCAAGTAATCACCAAAACTTTATCAGTATTAAACATTTGGAGGCGATATCCTCTTCCTTTAGACCCAACACCCTTTCCCTGTTACAATACTCTAAAATAGCAGTTCTCAACCTGTGGGTTGCAACCCCTTTGGACTGTATTAAAGGGTTTTGGCATTAGGAAGGTTGAGAACCACTGCTCTAAAACCAAATGTAAAAATAGATTATTTTTGAGACATTATTCTTATATTTGTAAGCTTCTTATTTATCCTTTCCATTTAGTTATGTCCAGCATTTTTTTTGTTAACAACCTAGATGAGTGCTATATGTGTATGTCATTTTCTTTTTTTCTGGAGTCTAGTCTTCCTATGAGCTGGTCACAACTACTTGTCTCTCCTGGGAGGTCACCTTCCCCCTTTCTGACTCTTCAATCCATGTGGTTGAAGGGATGGCTCCAGGGGTGAGTGTATGATTCAAAACAAGGTAATCAGAGAAACATATTCTTCTAGCCACATTGATCAGTTCTGAGATGAAGAAGTGGCTGAATTCAGGACAATGTGAGATAGGCCCAAATCTTTTGTGAAACCATTGAAAAAAGAGGCTCAGTCTAGTGCAGAGGAAAACAATGCAGTGGTATGGAGAGAGCCAGGGAATCCAGGGGATGTTACCTGACTACCAGGATCTAGCTGAATCTGAGTTTACATTGGACTTTTGGATCATGGGTTTCCTCTTTGGCTTAGGTCAATTGAAATTATGTCTTTTTAATTACAAATAAAAGAGGACTATATAACATGAGTATCAAATTCACAAACATTAAGAATAATGAAGTAATAAAGACTGCATTAAATGACAGAGTCAAAATCTGGAAGAATCTTGGCTAAAAAGAAGGGCAACAACTGGGTGAGACAAATGTAGTCTCATACTTGGTGAAAATCATCAACTGGAAAAAATGAGGATGAGGCCGACATGGATAAATAGTTGCTCATATGAGAAAGATTTAGTGATTTTAGTGAACTATTAGCTCCATCACAACTATTAATGTGATGAGGCTGCCAAGAATATACTGTGTTCTCTTCCCCTAACTTATTTTCCTGACCTTATACAACATGGTACCATACTAGTCTTGATTATTATAGCAACATTACAAATTTCAAAAATTTGGTAGTGCTAATCTGCTGACCTTGTTCTTCTAGATTGTTGCCTAGATTAATTACTTTGTATTTCCATGTAAGTGAAATATTGTGAGTTTCCCCAAATTAAAAAGAATTAAGTAATAATTTCATAATTTTTCAAGTTGCTAGAACTAATGAATTTCAAGTTGTTTTCGATGTAACCATTGCCACTTTAGCTGGCTAAAACTAAAATAATACTTGTTATGGGAAAATAAATTACAAAATTATGCTAGGTCTTGAGAAATACATCCTTAGAATAATATGTAAATTCCCTGCATATTTATCTAAATAAACTTACAATGCATAGTACATTTATGGAATAATACATAAGAGACTACTGAGTATTTTGGGTGGACTGAGTATCAGTTTTGTGTATACTTAAAATCTTTTAAGTACTTAGGAGGCTGAGCAAGAGAATCCCTTAAGCCCAAGAATTTGAGGTTACTGTGAACCATGATGCCACAGCACTCTATTGAAGATGACATACAGAGACTCTGTTTCAAAACAAACACACACAAAAAATTTCAAAGTAAAAAGTTAATAGGGCTTATTCTCACCGCTCCCAAGCCGGGAGAACTGCACCGACCAGCAGCAACCCACGCCCTGTCCACACCCCTCGAGAAAGTGTTCAAGAATCTGGACTCCGTGGGGGAGAGACCTCCAAACCTCAGGGTGAGAGTGGAGGG
>CAUYON010063629.1:0-34146 GCA_963573935.1 Arctocebus calabarensis
AACAATGATGGCTGCAATCAAAAAATGGCCAGGCGTTGTGGCGGGCGCCTGTAGTCCCAGCTACTTGGGAGGCAGAGGCAAGAGACTCGCTTGAGCCCAGGAATGGGAGGTTGCTGTGAGCTGTGATGCCACGGCATTCTATCCAGGGTGACAGCTTGAGGCTCTGTCTCAAAAAAAGAAAAAGAAAAGAAAAGAGACATGGTAAATAAGTGATGCTCCTGCTGCTTTCAGGAAGGCACACTGGTACCCCCAAGCAGTTGTTACAGGGGAAATGGAAAGGATCTGGTGGGGGAATGATTCTGCACATACATGCAAAGGCCCAAGGATATGTGTTTTGTGAAAAGAGCAAAGTATAAGCGTCTATTATACTTCTAAGTGTCTTATTATACTAAGCATCTATTATACAAAGTATAAGTCTGGGGGGAGTCAGAGAGAAGGCCAAAAGCAGATACATGTCTGCATTTGCCTGCATTCATACTGTATACTGGAAGCATATGCATGAGAGAAAATGACACCTACTTCTCACTGTAGGGATTGTTATTAGGAGGGGTAGAAAGCAGCAGGACAACTTGGAAGCAGACATCCTGCAATGTTAGTGGCTATTGCTTTGATTGAGAGAAATGTCTATCCATAGTGGCTTGTCCAAGGCACTTATGGGAGAAACAAGAAAAAGGGGAATACATATGTATATATGTACACACATACATTCATAAAGAGCATGTGTATACACAAGTCCATGTTCATGAATGAATGAATGAATGTGTGAGGGCTGAGTGGAAAGCATACTTTCGAGCGGTGCCTGTGGCTCAAGGAGTAGGGCACTGGCCCCATATACCAGAGGTGGCAGGTTCAAACCTGGCCCTGGCTAAAACCTGTAAAAAAAAAAAAAAAAAAGAAAGCATACTTTCATATAGAGCTTCCAAGAAAGGGCTACAGGACCTAAGGCCTTTGTCAATGTCCCCTGACTGTAGAGCCACTGGTTCCTCTTTCTGACCCATGGAACTCCAACCTGGAGTTCTCAATGGTTGTGACCACCTGTGAACCCTGGAGGTGACCCTGGCTTTATTCTTCCTATCTTCACAACTTAAAACATTGACTGCCATGTAAAAAAGGCAAGTCCGGGCTCAATATTAGGCGAGTTAAATACAACTCATGTGACAGTCAATGTGTTAATGGTGTCTGTCAATTCCTATTGCTCCCATGATGACTTACTGCACCCTCCCTGGCCTGCTCTTAAGCCTTTTGACTGGAAAAGTCTGCTTGGCTGGCCTGCCTGTGGCTAGGACTAGCTTTATGAGACTATAAGAGAGGTAATGTCTGTAGGATAAGAAGGGAAATCCGGGTACTCAGCCCACCTCAGGCTGAGTTAATTTCTACATAGGAGCAAGAATTCTATCCAAGAGGACCCATATAACATCCACAAGTATCCACAGAAAACTGGGGACCAATTTATATACTTGGACTAAAAGCTCTTAAGGAGATGATGGGCAATGGACATAGTGATATATCTATTCCTTTAGAAGAACATGTTCACACAGATGTTTCTATTTTCCACATAGAGCCTGAGAGGAAGGCATACATGTTTGAATAGTCCCTCAAAAGATTAAACCCCATTGGTAGGACTTGGATTAGTTTTGAGGCTCCCTGGGTGTTTTTTCATCTACAAAGGGTAGAGAGAAATGCCTAGGAAGTAATCCAAAGAGGCTGCTGTTTCTAGAGCAATAGTACCATCTACTAGAAGCTTTTCAAGCCTGGTTTTCAGTCCCTGTCAGTGTAACAGCATAGGAAAGCCTCTGAGAGGAGGGAGAGTGAGTGTGGACACTCAGTGATTTCTGGGGCTGGATCTGGTCACTGTTACCAGATGAGTCCTAATTCAATGTGAAAAGGACAAAGGAAGGCTTGCCCACCCAAGGAGCCTTGGGCTGACAGTTCTGCCAGACTCAGGAGTTTGTGGAGGCCATGCTTTAATGGGCTGCCATGTTTGGGAACCTGGAGCTGAAGCTATGCAGGGCATTTTCTTCTGGATATTTGCTCTCTGGGTAGGAGTAAAGTTGAGGGGAAGAGAGAGGTCCTATCCTGGGAGTCAGAGCAATAAGGAAACCGAGAACTGATGGTCCATCTGAAGGACACAGGCCCACCCAAGTAAAGAGGCAGCAGGGGGCATACTGTCAGGGGCAGCATCCTGTGGACAGGATGAAGAATTTCCTTGTTACTGGGTACCAGACCAAGACAAGAAGTAATGCCACAAGTACATTGCAGATTAAGTATTATATGATTGCCTCTTGCTCCACTCTAAGAAAATCGGGGTCACCTGTGACCACATAAGATGACATTCTGAGCATCTTCTTTGTACAGAGGGTACCAGCACCCACTGGGGATGGAAAGGTCAACCTGGCCCTCTTATTTCCCAGTAAAGGGACACGGATTTGAATTGTGAATGTACTTTTCTCAGAAGCATTCAAATAACACTTTAAGAAACCCACATGTATGAACTGGTTGGAGCACAGATAGTTTATTTATTTATTTATTTAGAGACAGTGTCTCAAGCTATTGCCCTGGGTAGAGTGAGTGGCATCACAGCTCACAGCAACCTCAGACTCTTGGGCTTACGTGATTCTCTTGCCTCAGCCTCCCAAGTAGCTGGGAACACAGGCAGCCACCACAACACCTGGCTATTTTTTGGTTGTAGTTGTCATTGTTTGGCAGACTCAGGCTACATTTGAATCTGCCAGCTCCAGTGTATGTGGCTGGCACCCTAGCCGCTGGAGCTACAGGCACCCAGCCCAGAGAGTGATTTTAAACACCCATCTGGGACACGTGAAAGAAAAGGAGTCCAGGGTAGAGCCTCAATACTTTCTATCAGATGCCTGAGCAAGCACTGACCAGAAGCACAGAAGCAGGGAGGTGGGAACTGACAAAGATTATGACCCACAAGAGTGGTTATCTAGTAGGCTATTGGGTGTTTGGGGTCTATAAAAAAATAACTGGGTGGGGTGGCGCTGGTGGCTCAGTGGGTAGGGTGCCAGCCCCCTATACCGAGGGTGGCGGGTTCAAACCCGGCCTTGGCGGAGCTGCAAAATAGAAAAATAGCCAGGCGTTGTGGCAGGCACCTGTGGTCCTAGCTACTCGGGAGGCTGAGGCACGAGAATCGCCTAAGCCCAGGAGTTGGAGGTTGTTGTGAGCTGTGTGACGCCACCGCACTCTACCGAGGACGATAAAGTGAGACTCTGTCTCTACAAAGAAAAAAAGAAAAGAAAAAAGAACTATGTGCTCAGTAACATTTATCTCCTTCATGGCCTTGACAGGTCTAATTGATGGTCAATTTGAGTAAAATGGGGAGGAAGGGGGCTAGGCTACTGCAATGGGAAAAACAAAGGTGGAGAAAGGATTAGGTCCAACTGGTGAGATTTAGGCAGGGTAAACTAGACTTAATTGCCAGGTCCCAGAGCAAAGACTGGGTTGAGAATGCAAATGTAGAGGCAAACAAAAAACAAGGGCCATTCTTGGTCATTTCTCTCAGGTATCGTGGATTCTTAGGCAAAGTGGCCAGTAAAGGAGTGTCTGAAAAGGCACTGTACCAGGCAATTGCTATATTAAAAAATGAGACCTTCAAAACTAACAATAGTCCTCTGCAAATGTATAGGGAATCATGGGTGTTGGTTAGGACTCGGAAAAGGGTCAAAAGACAAAATAGTCATAGACTTCAGACAAGGCTCCCTACCCCAGGTTTCACCTACTTCTGCCTAGAGATGGCCTCCACCAGGATCCACAGCCTGGGCTTCCTCTATAGGACCCACCAGGCATGATGGCTCACTGTCTCTGCCTGCCACATGTCTCCCATGGCCCGATCCGCCTTGGGACATGCTAACCTCAGCCCCTACCACCCCCTGAGAGCACAGATTCCTCCGTGACCCAGTTTCATGATCTCCCCCAACTATGACTGAACTCCCAGGCCACTCTTCCCCAGGAAACTCTAGGCAGGGCTTCGGGGGATCGCCAAAAGTTCCTCTGGATAACAGTATTAGCCCTACAAATGCCCACCTATTATCTTCCAAGTCCATTCCCTCCACCCTTTGCCGAGGAAAAAATGCTACCTGCTGTCCAATATGGAGGATCACAGTCTTGGCCACTTAGGGAGAGCACTCATGTAGTGTGGTGGGGCCAGGAGCCTGGCTGCTGGACAGCACTTTTTACCTGCCTCCTTCACAAAGAGAGCACAGTTGCCCTGTAAAGCTTGGGGCCACCAACCAGATCTAACCTGACACAATCCCTGAGCTACGCCTCTAGGATTAGGGGTGCTTGAGCTCCCATGGACAAAATGCAGACTGGACACAGGGTTGCATCCCCTGCCCACCAGGAAACAGACTTGACCACTCTCTGAGTCTGCTCAAAGGCCAGTTGGACTACTAGGTCCAGTGTGACCAGGGTCTCACAAGGCCCTGGTGGGAAACAAAGGTCACCAGAAACTGAGACCCTGGACAGCTGGCTTGAACACTGGGCCCTTCTTGATATGGCAATTGTGGGTCTGAAGGCATGCCTAGGACTAAAGGGAGGGGAGCCACCCGAAAGACACCCCTTGTCATGCTCGGCCTATGTCTGCCTGTCACAGCTCCCACTAAGACATGTAGAAGCATGTGTGGTTCTTTGGATGCATATCTATGTTTGTATCTTCTCAAGGATATTTTACTGTTATCCCACTGGGGCTGATTTCAAGTAAGAGCACCACCATTGCATGCTGTAAAAACAAGCTGGTTTTGAACTCTAGCGTGAACTCAGCATGGGCCATGCCTCCCTTTTGCCTTTAGTTCTGTATCTCCTTGAGGCCCCATCCTTCACCCTGCTTAGACCTTTACTTGACTCCAATCCCACTCTTCCCCATAAAGGTTTAAAAAAACAGGAGTCATGGAATTGGAATCCTCTTGTGTCATATCTGGCTCTGGAGAAATTGTAGAGTGAAAGAAAATCAACTGTACTAACCTGTTGGAAATTGCATGAATTTCATTTGGTACTGCCATAAAGAGGCAACTCCACCCTGGACTGATCTCCAGTATAAAAAAGAATTCCTTCTTTTTGGCTCTGTGATTGGTGAGAACCACCGTCAGGACACCTTGGCTGTCTGCTGTCACATAACTTCCCTCCAGTTGTTTGTGCTGTGATATATATCAGTATATCTTCATGAGGTTGTTTTACTTTTCATAAATGGAGTAAAAAAACCTCAAGGGACCAGCAGCTCATCTACCTAGAGAAGAAAAGAGAACCTGGTAAGTTTATGTTGCTTGCAAACAGATCTACCACATTGACTTTCTGGTGATAAGGGTAAATTATTCTTGGGGGTAGATGCATCCCAACTGACCAAATTGATGGCACCTGGTTGACATGGACACTGCTTACAATATACCTGTCACAAATAGACACTTACCAAGCCAGAACTATAAGTTTATATGTAGCCTTAAAGCCTGGTATGTTTCAAAGAAAATAAGGGGAAAAAAAACAAAATCAAATATCCAAAGAAAAGAGACATAATTAATGAACAGTGCTCCTTCTGCTCACAGAAAGACACATTCCTACTCCAAGCAATTGCTACAAAGCAACATGGAAAGGATTTGGTAGTTGACTGCACACATGTACAAAGGGCAGGGGATGTATGTTTGGTGAAAGCAGGAAGTGCCAGAGTATATCATGAACCTGGGGGAGTCAGAGTATGCCACAAGCGAACATACTTCTGCATTATCATTCATTTGCATAAGACACTGGCAATGAATACACGAGAGAAAAACACAATAACTTTCACTTTAGGGAAGGTTGATTCAGAGGGAGAAAGGCACAGGGGACAACTTGGGATTCAATATCTTGCAATGGTAACAGTTACGACATTAATTGGGAGAAATTTCTCTACATAGTGGCATCTCCAAGGCACTTACAAAAGAAAGAAAATCAGAAATCAAAAGGGGAAAACACACATACCTGCACACAAAAATTTACGGATGAAAGGGTATTGGTATATATGTATGAATAAATGCATGAGTGAACTTATAGACAGTGAGTGGAAAGTGCAGCCACACTCCAGTATAGAGCTACCCACAAGGGGCTACAGAACCAAAGGCCCTCACCAAGGTCCCATACCTGTGGAAGCTACTGGGCTCTCCTACTGACCCTGGGAACCTCAATCTGGGCTACACAATGGGGAGTAACTACCTTGTAGGTGACCGAAGGCTACATCCTCCTAGTCTTCTCATGGGACAGGCTCCTATATCTTTTCTGTTGCTCCCATAATGGCTTACTACTGTCTCTCAGGACTGTTCTTAGACATTTATTTTGTTGCTTGCAGGTGCTTGGCTTGACTCTTTGGGCTAGTCCTGGCTCCTTGAAGGATGGAATAGTGGCAATGACTACAGGATCAGAGGGAAAATCCAGGTACTCATCCCGTTTAAGGCTACAATTCAATATCCCCTTAAGACCAACAATTTTACCCAAGAGGACCCATATAATACCCACAAGGTGTATCCAGAAAAGTGAGGACTCTGTTACACTATATTCAGACCTAAAAGTCATAAGGGAATGATGTACCAAGGGATACACTGATTTATCTATCCCTGTTGGTGAATATATTCCTACATTTATATTTCACTGCAACAGTCTGATAAGAATGAACATCATTTCATTTACCACCCCAACAGAATAAACTCCAGTCATAGGCCTTGATTTATTTTTGCCTTCCTTGGTGTTTTTTAATCTGGAAATGGTGGAAAAAGTCTGGAAGGCAAATTGGTTGGCATTTCTGGAGCAATAGTGCCATCAAGTGGAAGGTTTTTGAGTGTGGTTTCCAGCCTCACTGTGTATTTGGACAGGAGTAAATTCCAGGCATTCGGAGAATTCTGAGGCTGTACTTGATGATCTAATGGGAGACTTCAGATTCAGTAAGAAAGGGAAGAAGACAAGGCTCTGCAAACAAGGAGCCCCAGATTCCCAGACCTGCTAGGCTCAGGACTCCATGTCCTGGTGTCTGCCATGTTTAGGAACCTGGAGCTGAAGCTACTGCAGGGAATCTGCCTTTGGACATTTGTTCTTGCTACAGGAACAAGGTCAGGGTATTAGCACCAAATCACTGCCAGGCTCCCAGAGAGCAGGCCCATACTTCCAGGGAGGAGGCAGCTTGTAAGAGCGCCTGCCTTGCCAGCTTAGCTTTTGCTGGAACCCTAGATGCGGGAGCCCCAGCAGGCAAATGAAAGCACTCCTGCAGCAGCCCCAGTTTACCTCCTTCACTTTTGAGGGAGATAGGGCACCTCAACCCCCAGCTTCTCTCTTTGTCATGTAGGGTGAGAGTGGGCCTGGGAGGAGATGGACCCTCCTAGCTCCAGCTTCTCCCTTTTATAGAACAGGAGGCCAAAGGGTGTGGCTGGGAGGGGGCAGGAAATAGGAACCAAGTTACTGGCTGGGGACTGTTCCCCAGTCAGAACAAATAGCAAGGAGCCCCTAGTGAACTTATACTCCTCAGGGATCAATGTCATTAAACTTGCAGATTTTGATTCCATGTGTTCTTTGCTAAGGTTCAAGGGAGAACACATGCCTATTAAGTAGTTTTGATATATAACCCCGACCTATCAGTTACCCCCAAAATAGGAGGCAATAGCCAGTCTTGCTAGGAAAAAGGAGGGGACACCTAAGTAGTTTAATTAGTTTATAAAAGACAATATGACTTCAGACTCTGGGGTCTCTTTTCCACTTGTGGGAGGGGACCATCTCACCCTTGAAATGTACTTTACCTGTGGTTGCTGTACTTTTGTTCTGCAATAAATGTATGCTGCTGGTGGTCGCTTTGTGTTTGTGATTGCTCCGTCATCTGCTAAGCACCAGTGCTCATTCTTGACACTGGGAGCCAAGAACCAGGGAACATCCTCTCTCCAGAGGGCCCTAATAGGAGGAAGAAGAGTGTCACTGTCCTGGTGGTCAGGACTAAGGGGAAATTGGGATCTGATGGACCATCTGGAAAGCCTAGGATCAGACAAGTAAAGATCAGGGGTCAGCAGTTTTAATGTCAGGAGATGTCTCTTGCAGAGACAATGAATTCTCTGATTAGCAGATACTAGAACAAGCCATCAAACAGCAAGGTAGGTGCATTGCAGTTCAAGTTTTATGTGATTTCCTCTCACTTCTGTCAAAAAGCCTCTGGGTCAAAGGTCTCACAGGATGCTATTCTAGGCATTTTTTCTCACTGTGCAGAGGGTTAGAACTAACTGGGAATCAATAAGATAAGTCAGCCCTCCTCCTCTGGAGTTGGAGGACTTGGATCCATATTGTTCATGTACTATAGTTAAGAATAATTCCAAAGATACCCTGTTCCTTGGCTTCCTTCCAGTGGTATGTCTCAATAAGGACATCACAGGAGTGGGGATCCATGTTCTGGGTGTCCAGCTGACCCAAAACACTGGAGAGTCTTAAGGAATTCACTGAGACCATCATAGTAACAGCCTGGGACTGGGAAGAGATCAAATTTTGCAGGTCTACACCTTGGGCCAAGGAATGGGGGGGAAAAGGTCAGAGGGACTGAAGGCTCTACCCACATGAAACCATTAATCCAAGTATTTGGGAAACCCATGAGGATAAAAGGACACAGAAAGCCCTTACACTGCTGGTGGGACTATAAACTAATACAACATTTTTGGAAGGATATATGGAGAATTGTCAAAAGACTCAAATTAGACCTCCCATTTGATCTTTCCATCCCATTACTGGACATCTACCCAGAAGAAAAAAATTATTTTATCATAAGGACATTTGTACTAGACTGTTTATCACACTTCAATTTACAATTGCCAAGATGTAGAAACAACCTAAATGCCCACCAACCCAGGAATGTATTAACAAGCTGTGGTATATGTAGACTATAGAATACTATTCAGCCATCACAGGAGATAGAGACTTTATGTCTTTTGTATTACCCTGGATTGAGGTGGAATGTATTCTTTTTATTAAAGAAGGAAGCAGCAAGAATCCTATATACTCAACTCTAATATGAAAGCAGTAAATGCCCTAATACATGGTGGGGAGGGGGGTGTTTAGGGATTGAGGGATTGGGGGTAGGAGAGAAGGAAGGGGCTTGGGGAGTCACAGTGTGTGGCACACCACTTGGAAGTGGGACACAATTATAAGAGGGATTTTACTTAAGAAATGCCATCAGTGCAACCTAATTCTTTCTACCTTTAATGAATCCCACACAATGCAAAAAGAGAATTTGGGAAACTCATGAGGATACAGGGACACAGACAGTCCTTCTCAGAAACTAACCAGTAGCTATGAGAGGAAAAGAGTGCAGTCCTAGGCCTTGAAACTTACTCCCACATCCTTGGGCTGGCACTGACTAGGTAGCAAATGCTAAGGCAAATGAGAACTGGCAAATAGCATGACCCACACCAGTGGTTCTCCAGTAGCAGGCAATTGTGTGGTTGAGGTGGAAGAGAAAGGCCTGTGTGCCTAGCAGTGTTCACTTCATTTGCGGCCTTGGCAGGTCTGATTCACGAGGGTGAATCTGAAAGATATTGGGAGAAAGGGGGCTGGGCCCAGAGCACACACAAAAAAGCAAGAAAGTGGGAAAAGCAGAGGAGAGTAATTGAATTCCAAAGTTGTGAAACACAGGCAAGGTTACCTGACCTTCCTGACTGCAAGCTTCCTAATAAGCACAGAGTTGAGACCAGGAGATCTACAGGGAAACAGAAAACAAGGGCCATTCTTAGTGATTCCTCTGAAACTTTTGAGAATTTTAGCAAGGGGGCAAAGACAAAAGTCTGAAAAGGAATTGGCCAGGGTGATTCTTTCCTACACCATGAGACATGCTAACTACAAATAAGCCTCTGAAACAGAGCAGAGCAATGTGAGAGTAGGAACTGTAGACAACAAATAGCAAATGAAAATGGCCACAGCCCCCACTAGGGCTCACTGTCCCAGGCCTCCACTATCTCTGCCCAAAGATGGCCACCATGAGACTGCAGAGACTGGGTACCCTGTATAGAACCCACCACGCCTGCTGGCTGTCTCTGATGCCTTCACAGCCAGATCCTTCACGGGCCACACTTCCCTCAACCTTACAGAGACTTCTCTCAGTCCCTTTCCCCCCAATCTGACCACTACTTCCCAGGAAGCCCTAGGCAGGGCTTCAGGGGATAGCCAAACAAGTTCCTCTGGATGGCAGTAGTGCTCTATAAATGCCCACCTGTCCTTCCCACCAAGTCCACTCCCTCTGCCCTTTACTGAGGAAAAAAATGCCAGCTGCTGTCCAACATGGCAGATCACAATCTTGGCCACTTTGGAGGAGACCAATCTTATATGCAGTACTCATGTGGTGGGGTGCAGCCAGCAACCTGTTTACTCACTTCCTTCACTCAGACGGCATATTTGCTTGGGGCCACCAACCTGACCTAATCCCTGAGGTATGCCACTGAAAGCACTGGAGGATGCTTGATCCCCCAGGGACAAGATACAGACTGTACCTAGGGTTGTGTCCAACTCCGCCCCCTGGCCACCAGGAAACACTCTTGACTTTGTCACTCTAAGAGGTCGATCAAAGGCAAACTGGACCACCAGGTGACCTTGTAGCACAGGGCTCTGGAGGGGTTCAGTGGTCACCAGACAGTGGGCCAGAGCACCCTGGCTCTTCTCACCCTCGCATGACTAAAAGCATGGCTAGGGTCATGAGAGGGGAGCAGGTGCCACCCATAAGACACCAATTTCCTTATGTTGGGCCTAAGGCCACCTGGGGACAGCTCCCACCCAGAGGCTGGCTGTGTAGCACCCCGGTAGAAGTGTGTGTGCTGTGCATACTGGTGTGAGCTATGCCAGACGAGGACATGGATGAGGACAAAGTACCTCTCCCATCGATAAGTACACATTCTCATCGAATATGTACCTAACCGAATATGGGTTGCGGATGATGAGAATGGGGAATACCTCTAGCAGAAATTCAAATGACAGCCCAGGAACACTGCACTGTTGAGAAGACTCAGTAAATAGAAGGAACAGGACAATGAAGTTCAGTCTCCCTGTCTGACTCTTGAATGTGACTCTTGAATGTGACTTCCAAAATGTGCAAGGATCCCCATAACATTGTGTTTCTTCCCTCCTGAACCTGCCCTATTTTCTCTCTGACCCTCCTTCTCTGTCATACCTCTCATCTTTCTCTCTCCCCTTATGAATTTTACCTCCCCCTCCCCACGACCTCAGCTGTTATGTCCCTGCCCCTAAACCATGAGAGGTGTACTTGAAGGTAGTAGTAATCCTGTAAGGAGACTGACAAGCCTCGAGGCAAAAACAAAGGAGCACAAGCCCCATGCCACTAGCTCCATGGACAGTCACTCTCGCCTCTCTCACCGCCAATGCCAACACCAAAAAGCCTTTCACTGACCCCCAAAGCCAAGACTAGGCAGGTCACACTTGCAGGTCTCCCCTTCTGTCCTGGGGAGGAAACCCATGTACACCAGCTAGCAGTCATTACATGGAAGATGAATCTAAATCTGCACTGTGGTCCCTGGGCTCACAAGAATAGAGGGGTGTATAGGTCCATCTCCCTGTCTCTCTAGATTCAAGAGGGAGGGCTGGCCCTTTCCTTTCCTCTCCAGGACCCTTTCCTCCCAGGAAGATGCCCTGCACCTAAGTTGTCAGGTCTCTGAGGCCCAGAATCTCATCCTTCCTGAATTCCCTCCTGCTCTCCTTGTGGAAATAACACCTCCTACCTGGGACCTTTTAGAGTAGTGGTATTCAAACTTCCTGATGCCATGACCCTTTAATACAGTTCCTTATGTTGTAGTGACCCCCAGCCATAAAATTATTTTCGTTGCTATTTCATAACTGTAATTTTGCTACTGTTATGAATCGTACATAATGTAAATATCTGATATGCAGGATGTGTTTTCCGACGGTCTTAGCTGACCCCAAAAGGGTCACGATTGACAGGTTGAGAACTGCTGGGTCCCCTGTACCCCATCTCACTTTAACTACAGAATAAGACTTAGCCATGCTTCCTTGGACACACACCTCTCTTGGACACACTGCTCACTTGTCAACGTTCTGGGACCTGTGGGAAAACATGGGGAACTGGCCCAGGCCTCTGCCTTTCCAGATGGATTCATGCAAAGGGACCTGACCTCCAAGCTCCTACGAGCCCCACAAGCCAAGCTAGCCTTGGCCTGATGCCGCCCATTATGTCCACATGAGGACATAGGAGAGGTAAGCAGGGATGAAGATGCCAGTGCACATGGCCACTCACTATGTCCCCTGAGCACATCTGAGCCCCTCCCCCCGGGACAAACTCAATGGCTCCATCCTTCTGGGTGATCTTAGCATTGTGCCAACAGGCCTACAGAGATACTTTCCCACCCCATAGAAAGTCCCCAGAGTCCCCACTCCTGATGACTAGTCAAAGGCCTGTGTTTCCAAGGGGGAACACACAGGCAAGGACTTAAGACAATGGACATGGTAGATAGTGACCCACCTCCCAGCCTACCTTCTCATCACCTGGGACATAGACACCAGAAGGAAGGAGAATGGGGCTGCACTGTATGTCATGTTGGTTGGGCAAGGCTTGGCATTGGTGGGTTTAAGGGAAAGTTTGGCTGTGGGCCCTGCACATGATACTATGCTTGCCAGGGAAGAAGGATCATGTCCACACTGGCCACCACAGGTGCCAATAGCCACAGACACCCAAGGTGAAGAGTGGACCTTTACTGGAGTGCCCTGGGGACAAAGAGACATCCTAGCTGGCCTGAACATTGATTGTAAGGGAGTGGACGCCAAACAAACTGCCCACAGCCCCGACCAAAGACTCTCTGCATTCTAAGTTCCTCTAGTCCTACACAGACATGGCCACCACCAGGTTCCACAGCCTGGACTTCCTCCACAGGACTCGCCAGTTGTACTGGCCACCGGGCTGTAGAAATGCCATGGCCTGATCTGCAGCAGACCACCCTTCCCCCAGCCACCCAGAGAGCACCGATTGATCCCTGGTTCTGTTCCCTGGACCCCCCTGAGCACGACTCTACTCCCAGGCCCCTCCAGGAAGTCTCAGGCAGGGCTTCATGGGACAGCAAAACAAGTGCCTGGGGATGGCAGTATTGCTCCACAAATGCCCACCTGCCCTTCCCCCAGGGCTACTCCCTCTGCCCTCTGCCAAGGAAAAAACACCAGCCACTGTCCAACATGGCGGATCAGGCTCATGGCCACTTTGGGGGAGCCCGATCCTACTGGCAGTGCTCAATTGGTATGGCCAGGAGCCTGGCTGCTGGAGGGTCCTCTTCCCCTGCCCCAGGTTACACTACTCTCAGCACTAGGGGATGCTTGAGCCCCAGGGACAAGATGCAGATTGCACACACAGTTGCATCCAAGCCTACCGCCTGCCTACCAGGAAACACTCTTGACCCAGCCTCTGCCAGAGGCCGCTCAAAGACCAGCTGGATTGCTAGGTCCAGGGTGGGCGACATCCTCCAGGGCCCTGGAAGGAAGGAGCCAAGGGTCACCAGAAACTGCAACCCAAGATGGTGGGCTTCAGCCTGATAGCCTGTGGGGCTGAAGGCATGGCTATGGCCCACGGGAGGGGGAGCAGGTGCCACCTGTCTGACACCGCTTTCCTTCCCCTTGGGCCCTAGGCTGCCTGGGGACAGCTCCCACCCCCACCGGAGGGTGGCTGGATAGAACACCTGTAAAAGTGTGTGTGCTATGCTGGACAAGGACAAGGGCAAGGTTACGAACAAGGACATGGGTGAGGACAAGGCATCTCCCCCATTGAGAAGTACACATATTCTCATCCACACCTTACTACAACCGGGTAGCAGAAGATGAGCATGGGATTCCCTGTAGCACAGATGCAAATGACGCATGACCCAGGAACAGTACTCTGTCGACAAGGCACAGTAAACACAAGGACCACACTATACCACCATTCGGCCTCCTTGCCCACCTCCCAATCGTGACTCCCCCAAATCACTATGCAAGGTTTCCCACAACAATATGTTTGTTCTTGCTCGCGGTCCCCCTGTGTCCCTCTGACTCTCACACCACCCTCCTCCTACACCCTATCTCCTTCTCCCTCTCCCCTTATCAATTTTCACTCCTTCCCTATGACAGGTGCTTGTCCCATTCTTGACCCTCATTGGGTGTCTGTTCCTGCATGCAGGATGCGTATGTGCCTGGATCTACATCCATGTGCGCGCTCCGCCTCTTATCCGCAGGACCTCACATCAAGGTATTGCCCCCAAACCATGCGAGGTACATTTAAAGGTGGTAGTGATTACTCCAGGAGACTGACAAGCCTCAAAGGAAATGCAAAGGAGCCCAAGAACCATGCCACCAGTCCCATGGACACTGGAAGCCACCTCAGCCAAGGCCTCCACTGCCAAAACCATCAGCCGCACCACTACCACATGCACTACCCGTCACCTCTCACCCCCACCACTGCCATCCTCTCACCCAAGAAGGCCTCACTGATCCCCAAAGCCAAGGCTAGGAAGGTCACAGTCGGACTTCTCCCTCTCTGTCCTGGGCAACACAACCCACACACACCAGCCATGCTGTCCTTATGTGAAAGGGGAATGAATGTCAGTCTGCACCGGGATCCCTGTCCTCATGGGCACAAAATGGTGCACATGTGCACCGCTCTGTCTCTCTGGATTCAGGTGGGTGAGAGGGCAGGCCTGTCCTCTCCTCTCCTCTCCAGGACCTTTCCTCCTGGAAGGATGCCCTGGGCCTAAGGAGAGAGGCCTCTGAGGCCCACCACCTCACTCTGCCTGTATTCCCTCATGCCCTCCCTGCAGAAATAACACCTCCCACCTGGGATCCCCTAGAGCAGCAGTTCTCAATCTGCGGGTCGTGACCCACAGGAAGTGTATTAAAGGGCCATAGCATTAGGAAGGTTGAGAACCACTGCTCTAGTGGGTCCCTGGGGTCCTGTCCCACTGTAACAGTCTACAGAATCTAACTTAGCCACACATGCCTGGACTCGTGCCTCTCTTGCCTTGGAAGAGTGCTCGTTTGTCAATGTTCTGAGACATGTGAGATCACATGGGGAACTGGTCCAGTCCTCTGCCTTTCCAGATGGATTCCTGCAATGGGACCTGTACTCCAAGCTCCCACTAGACACATAAGCCAAGCTTGCCATGGCCTGAAGCTGCCTGTGGGGCCGACGTGAGGACACAGAGGGGGACACCGGAGAGAAGGCCCTAGTGCACATGGCCATTCACTATTTCCCCTGAGAGTGTGCCCAAGCTCCCCTTGGGCCAATTCCAATGACTCCATCCTTCTGGGTGATCTTTGCTTTATGTCCCGTATAGGCCTAGAGCAGCGGTTCTTAATCTGTGGGACATGCCCCCCAGGAACTGTATTAAAGGCTTGTGGCATTAGGAAGGTTCAGAACCACTGGCTTAGAGAGTCACCCTCCTTCTCCATGGAAACGTGGAACACTCACCTCTCATAAATAGTCAAAGACTTATTTACCCAAGAAGGAGCACAAAGGCAAGGCCTCAAGTCAATGGACATAGTGGACAGTGACCCATCCTCCAGCTCACCATTTCATTGCCTGGATCATAGACACCAGAAGGAAGGGGAGCATAGCTGCACTGTATGTCACGTTGGTTAGGCCATAGTTTAGATTGGTGGCGTCAACAGACAGTTTGGCTATGGTTCCTGCTGGGTGCCACATGATCCTATTCCTGCCCAGGGAAAAAGGATCTTCTCTGCACTAGCCACCATAGCTACCAATGACCACAGATTCCCAGGGCCAAGAGTGGTCCTTCACTGGGGTGCCCTGTGGACAAAGAGACATCTTAGCTGTCCTGCCCATTGCTCCTAAGGCAGCAGATACCAAACAAACTGCCCATAGCCCCAACCCAGGACACCCTGCCCCAACATTCCTGTAGTCCCACCCAGACATGGTCGCCACCAGGCTCTACCACCTGTACTTCTTCTACAGGACTCACCAGTTGTGCTGGGTGTCAGCCTTGGCCTGCCGCCTGTCTCTGGTGACTCCATGGGCCACACTTCCCCTAGCCCCCCAGAGAGCTCTGATCTGATCATGGCCCCATTCCCTGGTATCCCCTGATATGAATGCACTTCTAGACCACTCCTTCCCAGGCCGGGCTTCACAGGATGGCCAAACAAGTTCCTCTGGATGGCAGTATTGCTCCACAAATGTCTACCTACCCTTTCTCAAGTCCACTCCCTCCGCCCTTTGCTGAAGAAAAAAACGCCAGCCTCCGTCTGACATAGTGGATCAAAGTCTTGGCCACTTTAGGGGAGCCCAATCCCACCTATAGGGCTCATGTTGTGTGCCAGGAGCCTAGTCTCTGTAGGGTCTTTTTTACCTGCCTTTGTTTTTATTTATTTAGTTTTTCCGCACAGATCCTCACCTTCTTGCCCTTGGTAGATTGCACTGGCTTCATAGCTCATAGCAACCTCAAATTCTTGGGCTTAAGTGATCCTTTTGTCGCAGCCTCCCAAGTAGCTTGGACTAGAGGGGCCTGCCGCAAAGGTGGGTTGTTTTTAGAGAGGGTCTCACTCTTGCTCAGGCTGGTGTCCACCTGCTGAGCTCAAGCAATCTACCCGCTTTGGCTTCCTAGAAGGCTAGAATTGGAGGCATTAGCCACCACACCCAGCCATCACCTGCCTTCTTGACAAAAAGGGAAATGTTCCTCTGAAACCTCCCTAGTGTCCAGGGAAAAGAAGCCCTCACCAATGTTAAGTACCTGTGTGGGGCCACTGGGCCCTCCTACTCACCCTTGGAACTCCAAACTGAACTACTCAATGGGGGAGTGACTACCTGAGATCCTTTTAGGTGACCCACGGTACTATCCTCCCATGTTTGTAAACTGACCATAGGAACTGAGTCTTCTTATCATACCCAAGTGAAAGACTCAGGATGCCAGGGGCAACAACCACTTGGGACACATATCATTGTCCCATGTCATTGTCCTGCATCTAATTCTCTACAGTCCTTCCTGCTGAAGCTGTTGCAATCCAAAAACAGTTTTATCTAATAACTACTGAAATAACCTGATGAGAATCTAACACTAGTTTTACCCATAGACATTACTTACAATCATAGCTTGAAAGCACCATGAAACTTTTCTAGCGCCACAAAACTTTCAGGAAAATCAATACATAACACTTCTCCTTTTTATAAAGCTTACAACCTTTTTTCCTCTTTGTATATATCAAAGACCACCATCTCTATATATACCCCTCACATAGCAATTTGTCCTTCCCGAATACAATGTAAATCTAAATATTCACCTCTACATTAAAGTTTAACTTTAAAACAGTTTTATCGCCTGGCAGGGCCCCTGTCAATTTCTGCTGCCCCCACAATGGCCTACTATTCCCTCTAGGTCCTGTTGCTGAGACCTGAAGCTGAAGGAGGATGCTGGACTGGCTTGGGTGGGTTTGGCCTGTATCCATGAGAACAGAGACTCAGTGACTCTAGGATAAAGAGGGAAATACTGGTACTCAGCCCACTGCAAGTGATGAGTCAATATGCTAATGAGTCACAATTCTACCCAAAATGACTCATATAGTACCCATAAGTACAGTCAAAAAATTCAGAACCTTAATACACATTTGGACTTAATTCTCATACGGGGATGAGGTAGCAACAGATATATCAATACATCAAAGCCTTGTGATGAACATTCTAATGCAAACATTTATATTGCCTTTGAGACACTGGAGACAAGGATACCCCATCACCTAGTACCGCAACAGAGTAAAACCCACTTTTAGGATTTATATGGCTTTCGGGCTTTCCTTGGAGTTTTGTCATTTGCAGAGGCAGAGAAAGAAGACCAAAAGGTCATAGTGGTCAGTGTTTCTGGACCAATAATGCTACCAAGCTGAAGCTTCATGAATCCTGCTTCCAGGCCCTCTCTGTGTAAATAGAGGGGAAGGCTTCTAAGCGAAGGAAGGGTGGATTTGGGGAAGTCAGGGAATTCCGGGGCTAGACTCAGCCACCCAACTAGGTAACTCCAGAGTCAGTGTGAAAGGGACTGAGCTGAGCCTGCTCACCAAGAAACCCTGGACTGCCAAGCCTGTCAGACATCAATGGCAGTAGAGGCCAGGCTTTGGTGGCTGCCACGGGTAGGGATCTGGAGCAGACGCTACTGCAGGGCATCTGTTTCTGGATCTTCATTCTCAATGCAGAAGCAAGATCAGGGAAGGGGGGCACATTGCTTTAGAGGGTCTCAGAGGAACCCCAAACTCAAGACCCAGTGTTTTATCTGGTAGACCTAAGGACACCCAAGGAAAGGGGAAACAGCAATGGCCCCACCGTCAGAGGCAGCCTCTTATAGACAGGATAAAGAATTCCCTTACTAGAACAAGACAAGAAAGAATAGTGTAGGTGTGCTGCAGCTCAAATTTTTCTGGTTTGCACTTGCTCCCCTCAAAGAAACTCTGGGTCACAGACCCCAAAGGATGGCAGGTGATGTTTGTTTTCCCACAGTATAGCAGGTGCCTACCCCACTGAGGAGTGATAACTGGAATAGGACATCAAGCTATGGAGTACAGGGTCTTAGGTCTGTATTGCACGTGTACCTTGGCTTGAGAAGAATCCAGATGCTCTCTGCTCCTTGGCCTCTAAGGTATGACATACTTCCTCTCTTTGTGGAAGACAGCTGTATTCACATGTGTGGGTATATGTTGTGTGGCTCTGGGTGTCCCACAAAGTTGGCCCAGGCTGAAAGAGCACACTGAGACCACCATGCTCACAGCCTTGCCCAAGAGACCAGTCAGACCCTATAGATGGAGATCCTGCCCTAGGGCTTGGCAAAGAGGAAGGTCATCAGCCCGAAAGGCTTTACTCACTTAGGACAACTAGGCAACTAGAAAACCCAGGTATATGAAATAGAGAGGACGGGGAACAGTTTTCAGCCTCCACATAGGAGTGTGGAAAAAAAAAGTAGAGGGCTGGAGTTTCAGTATATTTCCCTGAACAAATGTTAACCACTAACCAGGGAACACAACTCTAGGCAAGAGGGAGTTGGCAAATGGTAGACGCACCACAGAAGTTCCCCAAAAGGGGGCTAATGGCAACATTGGCTTATATGAGGAATAGCTGTGCTTCCAAGAGAACACACCATGTCCTGGCCATGGCAGGCCTGCTCAATAAGGGGCAGATTAGACAGATATAAAAAGCAAGAAAAGGCAGGAACTGGGGTCAGAAAGTTGGATTGGGTGTGAACTGAAACCAACAGTACTGGGATTGAGACCGGGATTACTGAATGATCTCAATTCCCAGCTCCTAGGGTGACCATGAGTTAAGACCCAGAGAACTGAGGGTGAAAAGGAAACAAATGTCTATTCCGTATCATGGGACAAAGGTTCCCTCAAATTGCAGGGAAAGTGAACAAGTAACAAGTTGTCCTCAAAGGCAGCAGCCTTAGGCCCCAGATCCCCTTGGAGAGTCAGAACCTGCAACACTGAGGAACGGCCTCTGCCAGACAGAAGGCAACACAGAAAGTGAGCAGTGCAGCCTGCAGAGGGGCAGAAGAAACAATGCTCACAGCCCAGAGGTTCGAATTCAGGGGGAGGCAACCTCTTTCTTTCATAGGAAAGAGGGGCATCTCAGCTATAACCCTAGAGCAGTGGTTCTCAACCTTCCTAATGCTGCAACCCGCAGGTACTCCTATGTGGGCGTACCTGCACGTGGGTAGACCTGCCTGGAGATGGCTAGAGGAATGGTGTTTTGGTTCTTAAGACCATCAGAAATATGTGTTTTCCAATGGTCTTAGGCGACCTGTATGAAAGGGTCGTTCAAGGGGTCGCGACCCACCGGTTGAGAACTGCTGCCCTAGAGCCAGCAATGGTTACAGAGGCCCTGAGTCACCTGGCATGTCCTGTCCTTTACTCCTAAGGGAAAGGGCACCAGAAACTATGCAGAGCCCCACCTTCCCCTTGTCTTGCCCAGACATGGCCGCCACCAAGGCTGTACTTTGTGAGCTTCCTGTACATGACCTGCTGGGTGTTCTGTTCTGGAACTTTTATGGCCTAGTCGGACACGGGCCATGATTCCACAAAGACTCCAAAGAGCTTTGACACCTCTGAAGCCCCGTCTCTTGTCCACGTCCCTGCCAAGGACCACAACTACATTCCCAGGACACTCGTCCTCCAGGAAGTCCAAGGCAGGGCGTTGCAGGATGGTCAAACTATTTCCCCTAGATGGCAGTATAGCTCCACAAATGCCTACCTGCCCTTCCCTCAGAGCCATTCCCTCCACCCTTTGCTGAGGAAAAAAACATCAGCTGCTATCCCATGTAGCAAATCATGGTCTTAGCCACTTTCAGGGAGCCCAATCCCACCTGTAGTGCTCCTGGCTGATGGAAGGTCCTCTTCACCTGGCTCCTTGACAAAGAGGGAATAGTTGCCCTGCAAGGTCCAGGGCCACCAACCTGACTGGACCTGATCCAATCCCTAGGCTACACCACTGTCACCATTGGGGGATGCTTAAGCCTCCAGGGACTAGATGCAGACTGTACACAGGGTTGCATTTAACCCTGCTCCCTGCCCACCAGGAAACACTCTTGACTTGGCCACTCTCAGAGGCTGCTCAAAGGCCAGCTGGACAACCAGGTGCAGGGCGACCAGCATCCCACAGGGCCCTGTAAGGGAGCCAAGGGTCACTAGAAACTGCAACCCCCCCCCCCCACAGCAGGCCTGCTGTGCCCCCAGGCACTTCTCACTCTGGCAGCCTCTGCGGCTGAAGCCATTGCTAGGGCACCTGTAGCAGGGAGCAGGTGGCACATGTAGGACACCCTTCTCATTGCTCCAGACCTAGGTCCACATGGGGACAGCTCCCACCCAGAGTCTGACTGTGTAGCACACTTGTAGAAACGTGTGTGCTTGTGCAGATTTGTGTGAGCTATGCTGGATGAGGACATTGAAGAAGACAAGGCATCTCCCCCTTTGATAAGTACAAATTCTCATGAATACCTTACTGAAACTGGGCCTCAGATGATAATTGGGAGTACCCGAGCATGGATGCAAATAACCCACGGCCCAGGAACACTGCTCTGTCGACAAGACATAGTGAACACAAGGAACAGGACAATGAATTTAGCCTCCCTGCCTAACTCCCAAGTGTGACCCCCCCCCCAAAAGAGAATGTACAAGGATCCCCATAACATTGTGTTTATTCCCTCTTGCACCTCCTGATTGTCTCTTTGCCCCTCCTTCTCCTTTATACTTTTTGCTTTTCCCTCCCCCCACCTTGGCTATCACATCCTTGCCACCAAACAATGAGAGGTGCACTTGAAGGTAGTAGCAATTCTGCAAGGAGACTGTCAGGCCTGAAACATAACACAAAGAAGCCCAAGCACCATGACACCAGCTCCACAGACAGATGCTACTGTCTCTGCCATCACTAAACCCCAAAGCCCCTCCCAGATCCCCAATGCCAAGGCTAGGCAGGTCACACTTGGATGTTTCCCTCTGGTCCTGGGCCTGACAACCCATGCACACCAGCTAAGCTGTCATTACATGAAAGGTGAATGTGGCTTGGTGCCTGTGGCTCAATGGGCTAGGGCTCTAGCCATGTATACCTGAGCTGGTGGGTTCGAATCCAGCCTGGGCCCACCAAACAACAATGACGCTACAACCAAAAAATGGCCGGGTGTTGAGGTGGGTGCCTGTAGTCCAAGCTACTTGGGTGGTGGAAGCAGGAAACTCGCTTGAGCCCAGGAATTGGAGGTTGCTGTGAGCTGTGATGCCATGGTACTCTATCCAGGAGGACAGCTTGAGGCTCTGTCTTAAAAAAAAAAAAAAAAGAAAGAAAGAAAGGTGAATGTAAGTCTGCACCGGGGGCTGTGTGCTCATGGGCATAGAGGGATACACATGTCCACCTTCCTGTCTCTGTGGATTGAGGTGGGTAGCCTTTCCTCTCCTCTCCAGGATCTTTCCTTCCAGAAAGACACCATGTGCCTTAGGAGTCAGACCTCACAAGCCCACCACTTCACTCTGCCAGCATTCCCTCCCTCCCTGCAGAAATGACACCTCCCACTTGGGACCCTCTAGAGCAGTGGTTCTCAACCTGTGGGTCACAACCCCTTTTTTCCATTTGTAACAACGAGGCAATTAGGAAGGTTGAGAACCACTGCAGAGGGTCCCCTGAGTCCCTTCCCACTCTAACATTCTATAGAACATGATTCAGTCAAACCTGCTTGGACAAGTGCCTCTCTTCCCTTGGAACACCCCTGGCTTCTTGGTGTTCTGGGATGTGTGAAAAAACATGTGGAACTGGCCCAGGCCTCTGCCTTTGTAGATGGGTTCCTGCAAAGGGACCTGTCCTCCAAGTTCCCACCAGCTCAAAAATCCAAGCTGACTCCAGCCAGATGCTGCCTGTGGCGACCATGTGAGTACATGGGGAAGGACAAGAAGGTGAGTGCACACAGCCACTTGTTATATCTCCTGATCCTGCCAGAGCTCTTCCTTTTGGCATGCAGCGGCTCTACTGTTGCCAAACCCTAGAGCTCTGTCCTTCTGGGTGATCTTGCCTTTATGCCCTTCACCAGTCCTAGAGAGCTACCCTCCTGCTCCTTGGAAACCCAGAGTCCCCACTCCTGATAATTGGCTAATAGCCTGCATACGCAAGGGGGAGCACAGGGGCAAGGCCCTGAGCCTCAAATGAGCACCAGGGACAATAGACAGTCTCCAAGTCTATTGCCCCATTGCTTGAGACCTGGACATAACAAGGGAAGGGAGCAGGGCTATACCATATATCAAGCTGTTGAGCTAGGGCTTGCACTGGTGGCCACATGGTCCAACTCCTGTGCTAGGAAAAGTGATAGTCTGCGCTGGCCTCCACAGCCACCAATGGCAACAGTATGAACTGATCATGGGCCATCCTTCTCTTTGCCTATACTTCCATATCTACTGGAGGCTGCATCCTTCATCTTGCTCAGACCCCTACTTGACTCCAATCCCACTTTTCCCCATAAAGGTTTAACAAAAACAGGGGTCATGGAATTGGCAAAGACAATCCTCCTCTTGTGCCATATCTGACTCTGGAGAAATTATAGAGAAAAAAAAAAAATCAACCATATTGACCTGTTGGAAATTGAGTGAATTTCATTTGTACTGCCACAAAGAGGCAACTTCCCTCTAGACTGATCTCCAGTATAAAAAAGAATTTCTTCCTCTTGGCTCTGTGACTGGTGAGAATCACCGTCAGGACACCTTGGCTGTCTGCTGTTACATAACTTCCCTCCAGTTGTTTGTGCTGTGATATATATCAATACATCTTCATGAGGTATTTTTTTCTACTTTTCATAAATGGAGTAAGAAACCCTCAAGGGACCAGCAGCTCATCTGCCTAGAGAAAAAAAGAGAACCTGGTAAGTTTATGTTGCTTGCAAATAGATCTACCACATTGACTTTCTGGTAATAAGGGCAAATTATTTTGGGAGGTGGATGCATCCCAACTGACCAAATTGATGGCATCGGGGTTGACATGGACACTACTTACAATATACCTGTCACAAATACACACTTACCATGCCAGAACTACAAGTTTATATGTAGCCTCAAGGCCTGGTCTGTTTCAAAGAAGAGGGGAAAAAAACAAAACAGATACCAAATATCTAAAGAAAAGAGACATAATGAACAGTGCCCCTTCTGCTCACAGAAAGACACACTGGTACTCTAAGCAGTTGTTACAAGTGAAATGGGAAGAATTTGGTAGTTGACTGCACACATGTGCAAAGGCCAGGGGACGTGTGTTTTGTGAAAGCAGTAAGTGTATCATGTGTGAGTCTGGGGGAGTCAGAGAGTATGCAGTGAGTGAACTTACTTCTGCATTATCATTTATTTGCATAAGATACTGGCAAAAAACACACAAGAGAAAAAGACAATACCTTCCCACTTTAGGGAGGATTGATTCAGAGGGAGAAAGAGGGGACAACTTGGGATGTTAATAGTTATGACATTAATTGGGAGAAATTTCTCTATATAGTGGCATGGCCAAGGCATTTACAAAAGAAAGAAAATCAAGCATCAAAAGGGGGTGGGTCATCGCCCATAACTTAGTGCAGGGGTCCTCAAACTGCGGCCTGCGGAGAACATTTATCCAGCCCGCCGGGTGTTTTTGCCTCCGTTGCCTGTCCTGCTTAGCAGTAGACTCATTTTGGCACGCAAAATCTGTTAGTGGAAAAAACCATTCATTGGATTCCCAAATAAAACATGTATGGATTCCCTGGAAAAGTTAGAAAAGGAGTTCAATTTAGATTTAAAGTCCTTCATCTCCATGAATAGGACACACAGCTTTTCCATAACCCATTTTCTATTGACATTGAAAATGTGGAGGTCAGTCCCTGAAGTTGCCCCCTGGGCCACCCCTCTGCCAGCTGCTCTGGTGCCACCTTGGGCCAGCGTCTCCACCAGGTGGGAGCCAGGCGCTGAAGGGTGCGGCGGGCGGAAGAGCACTCCTGCGGCTCGGCTCTGCGCGGGTGGCGGCTTTCCAGCTTCTCCATGGGGCTAGCCTGTGGTGCCCAGATGCTCTAAGAACGTTTCCACTGTTGATTGGAGGACACACGCAGTGGGATTCAGAATTCCTGGAGAATTGCCTTTGTGAGAAGCTGCACAAATTGTGTAAATTCCTTCTCTTAGTTTTTCAAAGAAACATCAAGAAACCATGAACAACATTAGTAATGAAGAGTTTGACTACCACTTGCTTGATGAAGGTTTTACTGCCAAGGACATTCTGGATCAAAAAACCAATGAAGTTTTCTCTTCTAATGATAAGGATGCCTTCTATGTAGCAGACCTTGGAGATGCTCCGAAGAAACACCAAAGATGGCTAAAAGCTCTTCCTCGTGTCACTCCCTTTTATGCAGTCAAATGTAATGACAGTAGAGCCATTGTGAAGACCCTTGCTGCCACTAGGACAGGATTTGACTGTACTAGCAAGACTGAAATACATTTGGTACAAAGTCTTGGGGTGCCTCCACAGAGGGCTATCTATGCAAATCCTTGTAAACAAGTGTCTCAAATTAAGTACCCTGCCAATAATGGGGTCTAGATGATGACTTTTGACATTGAAGTTCAGTTGATGAAAGTTGCCAGAGCATATCCAAAGGCCAAGTTGGTTTTGCGAATTGCCACTGATGGTTCCAAAGCAGTCTGTTGACTCAGTGTTAAATTTGGTGCCACACTCAAAACCAGCAGACATCTTTTGGAATGGGCAAAAGAGCTAAATATTGATGTCATTGATGTCAGCTTCCACATAGGAAGTGGCTGTACTGATCCTGAGACCTTTGTGCAGGCAATCTCTGATGCCTGCTGTGTCTTTGACATGGGAGCTGAGGTTGGTTTCAGCATGTACCTGCTTGATATTGGTGGTGGCTTTCCAGAATTTGAGGATGTGAAGCTTAAATTTGAAGAGATCACTGGTGTAATCAACCCAGCATTGGACAAGTACTTTCCGTCAGACTCTGGAGTGAGAATCATAGCTGAGCCAGGCAGATATTATGTTGCATCAGCCTTCACACTTGCAGTTATTATCATTGCCAAAATAATTGTATTAAAGGAACAGATAGGCTCTGATGATGATTAGTCCAGTGAACAAACCTTTATGTATTACATCAATGATGGAGTATATGGATCGTTTAATTGCATCCTTTATGATCATGCTCATGTAAAGCCTCTTCTGCAAAAGAGACCTAAACCAGATGAGAAGTATTATTCATCTAGCATATGGGGACCAACATGCAATGGCCTTGACCAGATAGTTGAGCGCTATAACCTGCCAGAAATGCATGTGGGCAACTGGATGCTCTTTGAAAATATGGGTGATTACACTGTAGCTGCTACTTCTACTTTCAATGGATTCCAGTGGCCGACAATCTACTATGTGATGCCAGGACCGACATGGCAACTCATGCAGCAAATCCAGAACCCTGACTACCTACCCGAAGTTGAAGAGCAGGATGTTGGCACTCTGTCTTGTGCTTGGGAAAGTGGAATGAAACGTCACCCAGCAACTTGTTCTTCAGCTAGTATTAATGTGTAGATATCATTCTGTAGCTGTTAACTTCGAGTTTAACTTGAATTAAGGGATTTGGGGAGACCATTTAACTTAATTATTGGTAGTTTTGAAATGTCTTTGTAAGAGTAAGGTTGGCACAGATGCACCAATATGTAAGATTAGGAGATGGGGTCACACTTATCTGTGTTCCTATGGAAACTATTTGAATATTTGTTTTCTATGTATTTTTATTCACTTTTCAGACATGCTATGAAAGAGCACCCCTCTGCTGCTCAGCAAGCATTTGTAGCTTATATAGTGGCAGAATGGGCCAAAAAATTAGTGTTGTGACCTGTTTTAAGAATAAAGTACCTTGAAATAAAAAAAAAGAAAAAGAAAATGTGGATACAATTTACCAAATGGAACTGGCTGAACTGCAGAATTGTGACTCTCTTAGAAACACATTCAAGTCAAGCAACCTTCCTAGTTTCTATGCATCTCTCCCCTCCAAGACATATCGTAATCTCAGGAACCACGCACTCAAAATGGCAACCATCTTCGGCAGCACTTATGTCTGTGAACAGCCTTTTTCCAGAATGAAACATCTGAAAATCCAATCAAATCTAGAGTAACTGATGCACACTTGCATCACTTGTTACGACTAGCAGTGACAAATATGGAACCGGACATTGACCATCTCATTAGCCAATAGCAGGCCCATAGTTCCCATTGAAATACCAGTAAGTTTGTTGATTTAACTTTATTTGTTCTTCATCTCAAATATTGTATTTGTTCCCATTTTGTTTTTTTACTTCAACATAAGATATGTGCAATGTGCATAGGAATTTTTTCATAGATTTTTTTAAAACTATAGTCTGGCCCACTGACTGTCTGAGGGACAGTGAACTAGCCCCTGTTTAAAAAGTTTGAGGACCCCTGACTTAGTGGTTAGGGTGCTGGCCACATGCACCAGGGCTGGTGGGTTCCAACCCAGGCCGGGCCTGCTAAACAAACAAAGAACAACAACAAAATAGCCAGGAATTGTGGTAGGTGCCTGTACTCCCAGCTACTCAAGAGGCTGAGACAAGAGAATTTCTTGACCCCAAGAGTTTGAGCTTGCTGTGAGCTATGATGTTACAGCACCTTACAGAGGGCAACAAAGTGAGATTCTGTCTTAATTAAAAAAAAAAAAATCAAAGGGGGAAAACACACATACCTGCACACAAAAATTTAAGGATGAAAGGGTGTTGGTATATATGCATGATTAAATGCATGAGTGAACTTGTAGACACTGAGTGGAAAGCACAGCCACACTCCAGTATAGAGCTGCCCACAGGGGCTACAGAACCAAAGGCCCTCACCGAGGCCCCATACCTGTGGAGAGCCACTGGGCTCTCCTACTGACCCTAGGAATCTCAATCTGAGCTACACAATGGGGAATAGCTACCTTTATCCCTTGTAGGTGACTGAGAGCTACATCTTCCCAGTCTTCTCATGGGACAGGCCCCTAGATCTATTCCTGCTGCTTCCACAATGGCTTACTACTATCTCCCAGGATTGCTCCTAGGTATTTATTTTGTTGCTTGAATGTATTTGCCTTGATTCCTTGGGGGTAGTCCTGGGTCCTTAAGGGACAAAATAGATGTAATGACTCCAGGATCAGAGGGGAAATCCAGATACTCATCGAATTTGAGGCTATGACTCAACATCCCTTTAACATCAACAATTTTACCCAAGAGGACCCATGTGATACCCACAAGGTGTACTCGGAAAACTGGAGACTAGGCTGGGAGCCTGTAGCTCGGCGGCTAGGGCACCTGCCACATACACTGGAGCTGGCAGGTTTGAATCCAGTCTGGGCCTGCCAAACAACAATGACAACTACAATCAAAAAATAGCTGGGCATTGGGGCAGGTGCCTGTAGTCCCAACTACTTGGGAGGCTGAAGCAAGAGAATTGCTTAAGCCCAAGAGGCTGCTATGAGCTATGATGCTAAGACAGCTTGAAACTCTGTCTCAAAAAAAAAAAAAAAAAAAGAAAGAAAGAAAGAAAAAGAAAAGAAAACTGGAGACTCCATTACTTGATATTCAGACTTAAAAGTCACAAGGGAATGATTTAGCAAGGGATTTGTTGGTATATCTGTTCCTGGTTTTTTTTGTTTGTTTGTTTGTTTTTTTTGAGACAGAGTCTCATTTTGTTGCCCTTAATAGAGTGCCATGGAGGCACAGCTCACAGCAACCTCAAACTGTCGGATTTAAGCGATTCTCTTGCCTCAGCCTCCCAAGTAGCTGGGACTACAGGAGCCCACCACAACATTGGGCTATTTTTAGAGACCTCGTGGACTTGAACTCCTGAACTTAGGCAATCCACCTGCCTTGGCTTCCTAGAGTGCTAGGATTACATGCGTGAGCCACCACACCTAGCCTATATCTATTCCTTTGATGAACATATTTCCACATGTACATTTCCCACCAAGAATGTGATAAGAGTGAACATCGTTTCCTTTACCACCCCAATAGAATAAACTCCACTCATAGCCCTTGATTTACTTTTTGCCTTTCTTGGTGCTTTTTCATCTCCAAATGGTAGAAGAGGGCTGAGTAGCAAATTCGTTGGTATTTCTGGAGCAAGAGTGCCATCAAGTGGAAGATTTTTGAATGTGGTTTCCAGCCTCTCTGTGTATCTGGACAGGGGTCATTTCTAGGCATTCAGGGAATGGTGAGGCTGTACCTGATGACCCCATTGAGAGACTCTAAGCTCAGGAAGAAAGGGAAGAGGACAGGCTCCACCAACAAGGAGCCCCAGAGTGCCAGGCCTGCAAAGCTCAGGACTTCATGTCCTGGTGTCCGCCATGTTTGGGAACAGCAAGCGCAAGCTACAGCAGGGAATCTGCCTCTGGACATTTGTTCTTGTTGCAGGGGCCAAGTTAGTGTGTTAGCACCAAATCACTGTCAGGCTCCTGGAAAGCAGGGCCACACTTCCAGGAAGGAGGCAGTCTGTAGGAATGCCTGCCTTGCAAACTTGGCTTTTGCTGGAACCCTAGATGTGGGAGCCTCAGCAGGCAAATGAATGAGCTCCTGTAGCTGCAGTGGCAGCGCCAACAGCTCCAGCAGCACTGCTGCACCAGGACACAGCCTGTCCCACCCTTCAGGAATGCTGTGGCTTAATGGGGGAACACGCCACCTCGACCCGCAGCTTCTCTCTTTCACTTTAGGGGGAGACGTGGCACCTCAGCCCCCAACTTCTCTCTGTGACAGGGAGGGGGTGAGCCGCTGGGATTGAGAGGTAATGGACCACCCTAGCTAAGGCTTTTCTCTTTGACAGAACAGGAGACCAAGAGGTGTGTCTAGGGGGCGGGGAGTAGGAACCAAGTTACTGGCTGGGGACTGTTTCCCAGTCGGAACAAATAGCAAGGAGCCCCTAGTGAATTTACACTCACCTGGGATTATCATATAATTAAACTTGCAGGTTTCGACCCCCATGTGTTGTTTGCTAAGGTTCAAGGGAAAATACATGCCTATTAAATAGTTTTATTATATAACCCCAAACTGTCAGTTACCCCCAAAGTGGGAGGCAATAGCCAAACCTGCTGGGGGATGGGGGGGGCACAACTTGGAAGTTTAGTTTATGAAAGACAATGTGTCTTAAGACTCTGGGGTCTTGGCAGCGCCTATGCTCAGCGGTAGGGCGCCTGTGGCTCAGAGGTAGGGCGCCGGCCCCATATAGGCCCCATATACCGAGGGTGGCGGGTTCAAACCCGGCCCCGCTAAACTGCAAAACAAAAAAATAGCCGGACGTTGTGGAGGGCGCCTGTAGTCCCAGCTACTTGGGAGGCTGAGGCAACAGAATCGCCTAAGCCCAGGAGTTGGAGGTTGCTGTGAGCTGGGTGACACCACTGCACTCTTTGAGGGTGATAAAGTGAGACTCTGTTTCTACCAAAAAAGAAAAGAAAAGAAACGAAACGAAAAGAAAAGAAAAGAAAAGAAAACCACAGAAAAGAAAAAGACTCTGGGGTCTTTTTTCCACTTGTGGGAAGGAACCTTCTCACTCTTGAGATGTATTTTACCTGTGGTTTGTGTACTTTTGTTCTGCAATAAATGTATGCTGCTGGTGGTCACTCTGTTTGTGATCGCTACATCATCGGCTAGGCACCAGTGCTTATTCTTGACATTGGGAGCCAAGAACCAGGCAACATCCTCTCTCCAGAGGGCCCTAACGGGGAAGAAGAGTGTTACTGTCTTGGTGGTCAGGACCAAGGGGAAATTGGGACCTGATGGAACATCTGGAAAACCTAGGATGAGACAAGTAAAGAGGAAGGGTCAGCAGTTTTAATGTCAGGAGATGTCTCTTGCAGAGACGATGAGTTCTCTGATTAGTGGATACTAGAACAAGACATGAAACAAGGTAGGTGTATTGCAGTTCAAGTTTATGTGATTTCCTCTCCTGTCAAAAAACCTCTGGGTCAAAGGTTTCACAGGATGCCATTCTAGGCATATTTTCCCATGGTGCAGAGGATTGGAACCAACTCGGAATCTGTAAGTCAATCAGCCCTCCTCTTCTGGAGTTGGAAGACTTGGGTCCATTTTGCTCATGCACTGTAGGTAGGGGAAATTCCAGAGATGTCCTATTCCCTGGCTTCCAGTGGTATGTCCCAATTTCTCTCCTTGTGAAGGACATCTAGGTTCACAGGAGTGGGGATGTATGTTCTGGGAGTCCAGCTGATCCAGAACACTGGAGAGTCCTAAGGAACACACTGAGACCATCACAGTAACAGCCTTGGGCTGGGAAGATATCAAATTCTGCAGGTATACACCTTGGACCAAGGAATAGGGGAAAAAATGTTAGAGGGACTAAAGATTCTACCCACATGAAACCATTAATCAACAGTTCGGGGAACCCATGAGGATAAAGAGATGCAGAGAGCCCTTTTCAGAAACTATCCAGTAGCTATGAGACAAAAGGAGTGTAGTCCTAGGCCTTGAGATGTACTCTTATATCCTTGGCCTAGCACTGACTAGGTAGCTAGTGTTGAGGCGGATGAGAACTGGCAAATAGCATGACCCACACCAGTGGTTCTCTGGTAGCAGGCAATTGTGTGGTTGAGGTGAAGGAGAAAGACCTGTGTGCTCTCCTCTGTCAATTCATTTGTGGCGTTGGCATGTCTGATTCATGAGGGTGGATCTTAGAGATATTGAGAGAAAGGGGGCTGGGTCCTGAGCAGAGGGGGGAAAATGGGTAAAAAACAAAACAGACAACTGAACTCCAAGGCAGTGCAATATAGGTAATGTCACCTGAACTTCCTGAGCTACCTGAGCACAGGGTTCAGACTTGCAGACCTACAGGTAAACAGAAAACAAGGGTCATTCTCAGTGATTTCTCTAAGACTCTTGAGAATTTTAGCAAGGTGGCAAAGACACGAGAAGTCTCCAAAGGAATTGGCACAGGTGATTCCGTCCTGCACTATGAGACATGCTAACTACAAATAAGCCTCTGAAATAGAGCAGAGAAATGTGGGAGTAGAAACTATAGACACCAAACAGCAAATTAAAATGGCCACAGGCACCACTATCGTTCCCTACTCCAGGCTTCTATTATTTCTAACCAAAGATGGCCACCATTAGGCTGTGAAGCCTCGTGCCAGATTATGCATAGCTAGATCTGCCATGGGTCACACTATCCCCATCCCTCCAGAGACGTCTCTCAACCATCACCCCCTAATCACCACTCCCCAGGAAGGCCAAGGCAGGGATGATAGGATGGTCAAATGTGTTCCTCTGGATGGCAGTATTTCTCTAAAAATGCTCACCTGCCCTTCCCCCAAGTCCATTCCCAATGCCCCTTGCTGAGGAAAAAAACGACAGATGATGTGCAACAAGCTTGATCAGGGATTATGCCAATTTGGTGACCTGAATCTCAACCAGTGGCTCAAGTGATGGGGTAAAGCGAGCAGCCTGGCCATTGGACGGTCTTCTTAACCTGCTCCCAAACCAAAAGGACCCAAAACAATGCCTCAGGTACATCACATTCAGCAACAGCAGAAGCTTAAGCCCCCAGGGATAAGATGGAGACTAGACACAGGGTTGCATCCAAATCCAACCCCTGCTTACTAGTGAACGATCTTGACATGGACACTTTCAGAGGTCGCTGAAATGCCAGTTGAACCTCTAGGTCCAGGGTAACCAGGACACCACAAAGCCGAGAAGGAAGCCAAGAATCACTAGAAACTATAACCCAAAACAGCAGAAAGGAGCAAACATTACCAAGCGGCAGCAATTAGGGCTTAAGACGGCCATGGCCAACAGGAGGGGAGCAGATGCAGCAGTACGACAACCCTTCCCCCTGCATTGGGACTGGGGTAGCCTGGACAAGGCTCCCACCTGGAAGATGGCTCTGTAACCGAACTAAAGAAGCATGTGCACTTGTGAGGATGAGAGAGTGCTATACCGGACAAGGACATGGACGAAGATATGGACAAGGACATGGACGAAGACCAGGCATCTCCCCCATAGAGAAGTACACATATTCTCAAACACACCTTACCACAACTGGGTAGCAGAAAATGAGCACGCGACTCCCTGCAGCATGGATGCAAATGACGCACGGCCCACGAACAGTACTCTTTTGACAAGGCACAGTAAACACAAGGACCACACTATACCACCATTCAGCCTCCTTGCCTGTCTCCTAACCTTGACTCGCCAAATCACGGGTCAAGGTTCCCAACAACAATATGTTTGCTCTCACTCGCGGTCCCTCTGTGTCCCTCTGAAGCTCACACAGCCCTCCTCCCCATCCTATCCCTTTCTCCCTCTCCCCTTATCAATTTTCACTCCTTCCCACCGACACGTGCCTGTCCCATTCCTGACCCTCATTGCGTGCCTGGGCCTGTGTCCATATGTGCGCTCCTCCTCTGGTCTGCTGCACCTCACATCAAGGTAGTGCCCCTGAACCATGTGAGGTGCATTTAGAGGTGGTAGTGATTACTCAGGGAGACTGACAGGCCTCAAGGGAAATGGGTGGACCCTAAGCACCAAGCCACCAGTGCCGTGGACACTTGGAGCCGCCTCAGCCATGGCCTCCGCTGCCAAAAGGATAAGCCCCACAACCATCACCACCCACTCCGCCACCAACACTTTTAAGCCCTGGCCCCAGACACCCGCTAAACCACCCTCTGACCCAAAAAACCCTCGTTGATCCCCATAGCCAAGGCTAGGCAGGTCACTGTCGGACTTCTCCCTCTCCAGCCCAGGCAACACAAGCCAGGCATGTCAGGTTCACCAGGCACATAAGCCAAGCTGTCCTTAATGAGAAAGGGGAAGGAATATTAGTCTGAACCGGGATCCCTGTCCTCATGGGCACAGAACAAAGCACATGTGCAGCGCCCTGTCTCTCTGGATTCAGGTGGGTGGGAGGGCAGGACTGTCCTCTCCTCTCCTCTCCAGGACCTTTCCTTCCAGAAGGATGCCCGGGGCCTAAGGGGCCAGGCCTCAGAGACCCACCACCTCACCCTGCCTGCATTCCCTCCCGCCCTCCCTGCAGAAATAGCACCTCCCACCTGGACCCCCTAGAGCAGCGGCTCTCAATCCGTGGGTTGTGACCCACAGGAACTGTATTAAAGGGCCGCAGTAATAGGAAGGTTGAGAACCACTGCTCTACTGGGTGTCTTGGGTCCCATCCCACTGTAACATTCCACAGAACGTGACTCAGCCATACCTGCCTGGACAAGTGCCTCTCTTGCCTTGGGAGGGTGCTCGTCACCATTCCAGGACGTGTGAGATCACATGGGGAACTGGCCCAGGCCTCTGCCTTTCCAGATGGATTCTGGCAGTGGGTTCTGTCCTCTAGCCACCCACTAGACACAGAACCCAAGCGGGCCATGGCCCAATGCCGCCTGTGTGACTGACATGAGGTCGCGGAGAGGGACACGAGAGCAAAGGAGCCAGTGCACACGGCCATTGGCTGTGTCCCCTGAGCCAGCCCAAGTTCCCTCTGGGACAAACCCAACGACTCCATCCTTGTGGGTGATCTTGGCTTCGGGTCCCTCATAAGGCCAGTAAGTCACCCTCCAGCTCCATGGAAACCCAGAACACTCACTCCTGATAAATGGCCAGAGGCCTGTGTACCCAAGGAGGCGCAAACAGGCCAGGCTCCAAGTCCATGGA
>CAUYON010063630.1:0-15965 GCA_963573935.1 Arctocebus calabarensis
TTCTTTTTTTTTTTTTTAAGACAGAGCCTCAAGCTGTCACCCTGGGTAGAGTGCTGTGGCTTCACAGCTCACAGCAACCTCCAATTCCTGGGCTCAAGCGAGTCTCCTGCCTCCGCCTCCCAAGTAGCTGGGACTACAGGCGCCTGCCACAACGCCCAGCCATTTTTTTTTTTTTTGGTTGCAGCCGTAACAGCCGTCATTGTTGTTTGGCAGGCTTGGGCTGGATTCAAACCCGCCAGCTCAGGTGTACGTGGCTGGCGCCTTATCACACTGAGCCACAGGTGCCGAGCCAAGTCTGAAATTCTTAATTGTATCTCATGCCCTTCAGCTTGACTCTTATTTTCATATGATAACTTTTGAACTCTGTCGATTTTTTAAAGCATATAGTACTGGCAGGTAAATACCTTTTAAAATTAAAAGAAATCTATAGGTGGTATTTCAAAAGACATTTAATGATGTTTGAGATACCTGCATTAGATGGTGCATTATAAGTTTTTCTTAATTTAGAATTTCTGATAAATAATAAATAGGTATCATAGGAAAAAAGGAAATGTTATATCCCTAGAAGAATATATATATATATATGCATACATATATATATAATAGTTTATGCATATCTGTTTTTAGACTAAAATTAAATCTAATATGACAAGAATATTTACCTCATTCCTGGAAGGAGTTTTTACAAGTAAGCATTTAACCAAAGTATAAAATATAATTGGAAAAATAGAAAAATTATAAATGTAGGGCTTAATAATTTTTTTAAAAAGTGAATACATTCATGCAACAAACACTGAAGTCCAGAAATGGAATGCTACCAATGAATTAATGAAGGTTCAGTTAAGGAAATAAATCCAAAATAAGAAATATGTGAATGAAGAATTTATTGAGAGATTATATTTCACAGATATGTGGTAAGAACTGGGAAAGTGAAAGTCTGGAATGAAGAGTCAGAGGATCACAGAAAGAGTTACCAGCCAACCTGACTGAGACACTGGTGAGAACAGATAACTTGAGTTTCCAGGATATAAGAAGTTTCAAAACTTCTACTGCCAAAGTGAAATAGTGAATGGGGAATTTATAAGGAGGTTTATGATATGTTGGGGCTTTGATGCAGCTACACCCCAGTGATGTATGATCAAGTATCTAGTGGTAGACCTGGAGTTTCTGTTGGCCATTAGGGCCGCCAATTAGAAAGATGAGATAGATGGGGAATAAAAGAGAGAAAAGATGGTCTAGACCCCTGGGGCACCATGGTGCCTGTTCATCACTATATTTAACCATAATGCTTTCCCAAAAATACTGGGTACTACTTGTGCCCAGGTTCCTCTCTTATTCAATATTAATTTGGAATCATGCAAGAACAGGATTATGGGAAATATAGTTCTCATTTTAATCAAGTTACCTTGGCAGATTCCAGCAAGTGAGCATTTCAGAAAGAGCCCCCTTCTCACAATCCTATCTGGTCACTCCACCGTCCATAAATAACCGCTACATTGACTTCTAACTACATAGATGAGTAATGTCTGTTTTGTACTTTATATCAGTGGACTCATGAGATGTACATTTGTGTCTGGTTTCTTGTGCTTAATGTCAGCTCTTGTGAATCATGCATGTTGTGATGTGCAGTTAAAGTTTTTTACCCTCATTGCTGTATACTTTGCTTGGTATCTACTATGGCTGTTTAGAGCATGAAATCATATAATCTATGATAACTATGATAACACACTTCTGTGCCTGATACATAGCAAGTCTTCAATAAATGATGGCTCATTATTATTTACTATAGTCATAGTTTTAGGATCACAAACCAGCCGAAGCTCATTTGTCCAGGTAACACTTTTTCATGACATAACATGTCAAACACTATTCTATATACTCCCAGTGAATGATAAATACCTAGGCTTGGTCCTCACCTCTCTCCAGAAAACCACAAGAAAAGTGAAACCATATACTCAACCAATGCTAAGAGTGTCTCAAAATACCAAGAGTCAATAAGTCCACCATTTGTACAGTATTTGAATGATCTCATTGGTAACAAGGAGGGTTGAGGTGGAGCTTAATAGCTAAAGGTCTGGATGCTGAATTCTCACCTCATAAAAATAAATTTAGTCTAGAAGCCTAAATGCACATTTTAACCTAATATTCTAAAATTTTTCCTTAGATCACAATTAACATAATAAAAACAGGTTTGAGAAGATTAAGAAAGGAATTCAGGCTTTCATTTATCCATTCAACAAGTGTTTATTAAACACCTGCAACCTGAGTAAGAAATAAACCAAGTGCCTACACCTAAAGGATATTTACATTCTAGTTGGATCACTAATGGCAAATAAATAGATAAATATATCATATTAGTATACAAAGTCAAACAAAGAAAATTTTTCTAAAGAACAAAACAAAGGCACAGCAACATATCTGGAGATGGAACTTGAAAAGAAACACTAATTTAGGTAATTTGGTCAGGGAGTCCTTTGAAAATATCTTCTAAACTATGAATATATATCATTGAAAGATCAAGGACTCTATTTCAGACACAGCCTTAGCATGAACACTTATTTTTATGTAAGAATATTAGAACATTGATACCAGAATTTCGCTCTTCTGTACTTCCTTGGTCTTGGGGATTCAAGGAATGAACCCACGGACCACAGATCAGTGGTAAGGTAGAATTTTTACTAGAAGTTAGAAAGGAATACAGAAGAAGTAAAAAGCACCAGAGCTTCTGGAAGGGGGAAAGAAGTGAACTGAGGAGTCTCTACCTGGGATCTTCATCTAGGGTATTAGGTCTTCAGAATGACAATTGACCAGGAGTTGGTAGATGGAAAAACATCTTTTCAAAGTTAATGGGTACATTAACAAATGAATGAATGTAGTTCCTTCTCCACTAGGGAGAGGTTATCAGGTTCTTTACAGTCTTTTTCTCTGAGAAGGGATTAGGGTGTGTGTTCCTAGTCAAGGTGGAACCACCCAAAAAAGCTTATCAGGCTGCTTTGTTCATGATCTTATCAGAGTTCACAGGCTGTATCTCAAAAAGGCAGTCTTCTTGTCCTGGAAATGGGGGGCTCACCTCTGAGCTCACCTGAGCCAAGAGAATGGGGGGCTCCCTGTCTAGACCTGGGGGGTGGAATCCTGTATCAAAAGAACTACATTTGACAATGACAGTGCACACACATACATACAAACGTAGGATTTGTATGGATATATTGAATTTGTCAGACCCTGACAATTTCAGAAAGTAACATTTAACACAAAAAAGTTAACTAAAGAAAATAATAGCTGTGACAGTTGACCATTATATTTTCTCATATCATTATAGTGATGAGCTGTCAAAGAGAGAAGATCAACTGAAGTCATTAGGACTATTAAGGAAGGGGAGAACCATTAAAACTTTGTTTGATCTTCCTGACTTATTTCCATGTCACAATTACTTAACCTAAGGTCAAGAATTCTTTAGCCTGCCACCTGTTTTAGCGCTGCTTGCTTTCAGAGAATTCTGGTAAGAATCCTGTGTCCAGCACAATAACTAATTGCTAGATTATTAGTGTTCCCACAATATAAATGCTTAGGTTGCCCTGCCCATTTTATATGAGAGGCAACATTTTCTCTGACTGCTTAGGCGATGTAATGCTTTTAACAATATATTCCTCTAGTGTTTTCTATGGTAATTAATATCCTTTAAAAGTTAATGTTGTTAAGAATTTTCATCATGATATTGGTAGATAAGCATAACACAAATCAAAATAATACAGGGAAGCAATCTGGTCTCACTGCTTTCTGCATATAAGGTCTTAGATAATTTAGTGTAAAATTTCTACCCTGTGCCAAATTCTGATGATATTTTAATAATGAAAGAGAGCAAAGCATCATACTGTATGATGTTCCTTTTGAATAACTAAATTTATAATCTGGGGAGAATTAATACGTGAACTATCATAAGGGCATTGAAAAGATTAAGTGAGATTTCAGACAGGCTTTAATATTAAACAAACCAAGTTATGCCACTTATTTGCATGTATTTCAACATTTATTTAAAATCAGTTTCTCCATGTATAAATGCATGTTTTTTGATAAAGGTAACATATATAAAGATAATTGATATAATAAATAAATACATAAACATTGGAGATTATATCAAATCCAGGAATTCAATAAATATTCAACAAATTGTGCTATTATTATCTGTAATCTATTAGAAACTATCCTTAAAAGGAGCAGTTGTTTCTAGATCAAATATTTTCTCTGAGTTTCATTTTCCAATTCATAACAACATACTAGAGAGTTCCTCTTAGGTGTCACAAATTATCTGAGGCTTCTTATCTCCAGTTCTGAGTATTTTCTGTTAGAGATCTTACCCAGACCCACTCTCTCTGCACACCAATAACTGTCAGCAGGCTCTCTCTATCTTCTGGTGGAGTCCAACTTACAGAAAGCACTAACAAAAAAGAATCAAAGAAAATAGGCAAGTAAAGTCAAGAGATTCCTTCCCATCACCCCTGGAAACCCCACTTCCTTCTTATTTGTCATGGGCTGGCTGGCATGACCAACTAACGGTCAAGGTTCAGGGCAGGTGCTCTATGCACATGGTTCTTTCTTTGTTCTTTTTCTTCTAAACTTTTGTTCTTTGCACTTACTAACTCCAGTTACAGCATCATTTGTGGTTTTCCTACTTTTTATTCATACATTTCAGTTAATTTATTAAATACCATATGAAGTATATTTGAAGTGCGTCAATTCTTTATTTAATTTTGCTTCATTAGTCCTAGCATAGTGTATAGTTAACAGGTGGCACTCAAAAAAAGACTTACCGGAGTTGAACACCTATCTAGGAATCAGTAGGACGCTGGCCTGGAGTGTGTTGCTCAGCAGGCTGGGCCTGGCTTTGGGCCCTGGGCAGTCCAGGCAGCCGGGGGCTCCCTGCACCTGGCCCACCCAACCCCCCCCACCACCGCTGGTTCTCCCAGTGCGGCCGTGGGCTGGGCCACAGGGCTGCCTGGGCAATCCACAGGCAGCAGCAAGGGCCAAGATGACAGATTACAGTGAGGAGCAGTGCAATGAGCTGGAGGCTCTGGAGTCCATCCACCCTGACTCCACAGCTTTATTGATTCAACTCTTCCAACAACTAATTTTTCAAAACATGAATGGACTCTCCTGATGCCACATTCTCCTCTAGCAGTGCTTTGCTTGACAAGGTCCTGCTAAGTGTTAACAGAAAAGCCACCTACCTTCACTATTCCTGGGACATCTGAGGCTGGAGGAAATGATGGTACTGTCCAGACCACCCTCAAGTTTACATACAGTGAAAAAAGACCCAGATGAAGCTCCCCTTAATGAAATATTCTCCCAGGAATATTTAGAAGATAATATTTCAGACATTGTAAAATTATTAGCATTACAGGCTGAAGAAAATCTTGGTATGGTGATGATCTTCAGTGAGAGCTGTGCAAGAAAAAATTAACTGAAATAGTAGATCAGATAAAACTAGAAAGAAGAAGAAAGAAACAGAATGAAAAAGAAGCAGTGGAAGCTGAAAAGCAGTTATGCCATGGCACTCCTGTTACAACTGAGAATCTCTTAAATTGGAAGGCCAAGTTTGATGCGGAACAGTTGGAAATTAAAAAGAAATGCAGGAAAGAATAAATTAATTGGGAAACAGTTAAAGAAAAAGATCATAATCTGGACGACCTGACATCCAGTTGTTGGAGGACGCTAGAAGCAATGTGGAAGCAGGTGAATCTTTGTTCCAGGAAAGGGAAGACTTAGAGCTGGAGGATGATGAGGACGATCCAGACTGTAACCCTGCTGACCCGGGCCGTGAGTGGGTCACTAAAGAGACTGTCCCAATCTGCAGAGAGGCTTGACTGCCACAGCATCTGTGGGGTTTTGATTTTTCTTTCTTGTTTTTCTAAGAAAAAATAATTTTCAGGAGAATATCTTCTGATAGCTTTCATCGTTGAACTTAATAAACTGACCTTAAAATGTCAAATAAAAAAAAGACTTGACTCAGCAACTGTAGCTCAGGGGTTAAGGGCACCAGCCACTTACACCAGGGCTGGAGGGTTGGATCCCAGCCCAGCCTACTAAACTATGACAAATGCAACAACAAAAACAACAACAGTAAAAATGTCCAGGTGTTGTGGCAGGCTCCTGTAGTCTCATCTACTCAAAGGCTGAGGTAAAAGAATTGCTTGAGCCCAGGAGTTCAAGGTTGCTGTGAGCTGTGACATCACAGCTCCCTACTATGGGCAAAAAAGTGAGACTGTCTCAAAATAAAAAATAAAATAAAAAAGACTTGCTTGCTAATTAGATAATCATCAAATTTGGAAAAGTATAAAACATTATTTTTGTTCCACTCACCTCAATCACCATATCATTCACACTATAAAGTAAGGCTCACAAATTCCACTTTCTTCCTTCATAACATCTGTATTATTCCTCTCTTCATACTTCTGTTGGGACCAGTACTGTTTATTTCTAGATCACTCATTGTTTGAAATTTTGCATAATGCTCTTATATGGCTTTCTTGTCTCAAAGCTAGCAATCACATTCACAGTGGAGCCAAACCAATAGGGCTAAAACGCACATGTGATTATTTCGTTATCCACTAGAATCCTTTCCATGTATTAGCACACATCATTATTACTTATGATCACCTCCCATGTAGATTGCATTATTTGCCACTTCCTTCAGTGACATTTTCTGATATCAGTTATCCTAATTGATGTGTGTGCTCAGAACTCTCTACTTTATTATTTACAATCATATTCGTGTGTACTTTCTTCCTAATTTTCAATAAAAATAAATACATACATCCATACGCCTATACATGCATACCTATGGTTTGATTCTGTGTCTTGCTCCTAGACACCATAGTGCAGCGGTTCTCGATATTCCTAATACAGTTCCTGTGGTCGCGACCTATAGGTTGAGAACCACTGCCATGGTGCCACTTCTTACTTTTATCGTCCAAATAGTTTTAAGATATGTTGATTATAGTCATTGCTTTTGCTTTCTCAATTTCCTATTCATTACAAAATTGACTACGTTTTAGAATTTTGACATCCCCATCCGTGAACACTGTACCAGACTTGTTCATCGGGGATAGTCCTTATCCTTAACTGCTTTACTTTAGCAACATTTGCCACTTTTGAACTCCATTGAAACTCTTCCTTTGACTTCCGTGACACCGCACATGTCTTTTTCTCACGTTACACTATCTCATTCTTTCTTACTCATAATTAAACCAGAACATTCATCACAGCTCTGTACTCTCCCTTGCCAATGTAATTCACTTCCATAGTTTAATATACCGAACTGAAAATCACTCTCTCAGAATTTTGTTTAGAAAGAAAACATGTTTTCCCAAAATCATATGTCCATTTGATTCTTGATCATATGGAATGGATAGTAGGTAGATAGTTCTCAAACTCCAAACCTAAGATATGGAACTTATTTCTTATTAGTTCTGCTGAACCTGCTTGCTTTTTTCAATAATACAATCTTCCTCTCAGTTATGGAACTTAGAAATATGAGTCTGGTCCTTACGTCTTCCTCCTTTAACATCCACATTCAGTGAATAACCAGGTCCTGTCATTTTTTGCATGTGATTATATCACAAATCTCCCTCCCACTCTATCTGGCCCACTTTCACGCTTATCATTTCTTGCACGTGCCACTACAATAAACTTCTAATTTGTCTTCTCACCTTTATTCTTGCTGTCATAGAATTTTAGGAGAAAGACCTTTCTGGAATGAATATAAACATATCACTGCCTGATTAACAATGACATTAAAGTCATAACACATAAATATGACCTTCAAGATTTCCTAACTGGTCTTGAATTTCTCTCTAGCCTCTTCTTGCTTATCTATCGCAAATGTTCCCTGTTTTAGTGGGGGAAAAAACAGTATATACCCAATTTCACTTGCTGTTTTCTACCTCTACTGTCTATCACAAATGTTCACTGTAATAATAGTGAGAAAAACAAAATCCCTTCTGCACAATTTCACTTACTATTTCCTCTCTCTCTCTGGAATACATATCCCTTTTTCTTTTTTTGGATTCATTGTACAAGTGCTTCAACTTTCACAGCAAGAGTCTTCTTACCTAGAGATCTTTCCTCTCTTGTCACTGTGCTAACAGGCCCTGACATAGCTTCATGTCCTCATGACAAACTCTCATCACATAAATCTTTAAATGTAATTACACTTTCATCCACAGCCATCGATCCTTTCTGCTAGTTAGATTTATAAACAACTCACTCCATTTTTCCAGCAATAAGAAGTTTCTAATTTATATTCAGTTGGTACATATTTATGAAAGAATTTATCTAATGAACAAAAATAAATGAATTATGTATGACATTTTGTACGTACTTAATTCTTCTATTGAACAGGGGGAAAGATACAGTGGTATTATTGTCTACTGTTTATCAAAGAACCTTATAATGTTCATGTTACATTGGTCCCAATAGATTTATAATTACCAATAATTATAATTGCTATTTATTTCATAGCAATTTATTTTTCCCCCTGGAAACATACATACATATATGAAACATTTTTTTGAATTGTTTGTGAGTAAAACAATTCTTTGTGTGGCCATTTTCCGTGGACTTTCTCATTATCCCTCCAAATTAAATGAGAGATTGAGATGTAAATTATTATGTTTAACCTACACCTAAAATAGAGACCCAAGGCTGGGTGGGGCAGCTCACACCTATAGTCCCAGCGCTGTGGGAGGCAGAAGTGGGTGGATTTCCATTGCTCATAGAGTTTGAGACCAACATAAGCCTGAGTGAGCCAGAGTAAAAGACCCCATCTCTACTACCAGGAAAGAAGACCACCGGGCGTTGTGGTGGGGGTGCCTGTAATCCCAGCTACTTGGGTGGCAACTGACTGGTGAATCGCTAAAGGAAGAAAGGACAAAAAAAAAAAAAAAAACCCTCCAAACTAAGAAGAGTTGAAAGGCAGCTGAATAAAAGCAAAAGAAAAATATTAATAAAAAGAAAATAAAAATAAATAAATCAATAAAATAGAGACCCAAGAAAACTGTATTGACTAAATTTTATAATCAATAGAGATCTCAAAGTGCTTGTTTTACAATTGTAATGATAATCTGTGTTTTTGGTAAATGTAATTTAATATATCTAGTTATATATGTAGTTGGAATTGAAACATAAATATAAATTGGTATGGTGAGAAAAAGGGATGAGCTAAATCTGGTAGCAGATAGTTGTAGCGTGTTGTTGTGTATTCACTCTCCTGAGGAGACATCGAGTCCTCCAGAACCTGTTAAAATAAGTTTTAATAACAACAAAAAAAGTTTTAACCAGATATAGTTCAGATGAGCATTTATGGTCTATTGCACTTGATTTTAAAGGACTACATTAACAATTTCTTTAAAAGGACATTGAGAAATTAACTCATTTAGTTATTTGTCTAGCCCAAATATTGACAGTGGCTCAAGGAGTTTAATAGCTAAAGTACATTAGATAAGCAGGCAACTCTTCTTTAAAATATAATTTTATTGTATTTATTTATTTATTTATTTATTTTGTAGAGACAGAGTCTCACTTTCTCATGCATGGTAGAGTGCCATGGCATCACACTGCTCACAGCAACCTCCAACTCCTGGATTTAGACTATTTTCTTGCCTCAGCCTCCTGCGTAGCTGGGACTTTACGCGCCCACCACAACGCCCGGCTATTTTTTGTTGTTGTTGTTGTTGTTGCAGTTTGGCCAGTGCCAGGTTTGAACCCACTACCCTAGGTATAGGGGCCGGCACCCTACTCACTGAGCCACAGGTGCTGCCCCTATAATTTTTACAAATGAGGAAAACTTTTAATAACTTATATGAATGTAAGTCACACATTTGTTACTAAAGACAAAATATGGAGAGGTATTTAATCAGAGTTAATATTTTCGGCCTGACTAATAGAATTATCTGACTTTAAAAATATTCTTTCATCATAAACGTTTTCTTTTTTATGGGTAGAAATAAGGTACCTTACAGAGAGTAATTCTAGGTGGCATTATGTTTTACAAAGAAAATAAACACTGCTATGATTTACCAATGAAATGTTTTATTACAAGATTATTTCAATCCTCCTGAAAGTCATACAAATGACTTGATACTGAATGTGTGTGCAGACATATTTCTAAAATAGCACAAGAGACCAGACAGAGATTCTGGGACAGAAGAAATGGAGTACCGTTTAATTAGTTATCCCTTCCCTGCTATTATTGCAATTGATATTAAGAGAGCTTCCTTATAGACATGCTGAACCCCTGTGTGGTTTTACTTCAAGTAGAAGTAAAAGTCTACAATTTTTCACATATGGTGATATTGGCTGACACAAATTTATATTCATTTCACTAACCACCAAAGAATAATTTCCTTTTCTTCTATCTTGAAGTAAAGAATGTTTGTTCAGATAACTGTGCTTACCATTTCCTGAGTAAAAGCAGAATACGTCTATCGCCAGGACTTTTTTTTCACATGCTCAGGTTGTTTTAAGTTATAGCATCATTCATAATTATTGAATACAATCTGCTATAAAGAGGAATAAATTAACAAGAACCGTTGAAACTGATTCTCTGTGAATGAATATGGCTATTTAATCTTTTTTTATCTCAACTAGGATAAAATTGGAGAGGAAATCAAAATCAAAATAATGGTAACAGTTACTTTAACCATTCTTCTTCATTCAGTAGGCCTGCAAACATAAAGATTCTCACAGGCCCTTCCTGGAAAGGACAGCCTTTAAATTTGTGGAAGCCGAACTGCCAACACCATGAACTTCAGATAAAAGCAAGTAAGGAAGTAAATGTTGGATTTGTGGAGATCTTTCAAATTCTTCGAAGACTTTTTGTTTTTGTTTCTTTGTTCATTTGTATTTCTGCCTTTTTAAATTTAAGACATGTAAAATTAAAACAAGATCTTTAAATGTTCAAGCATTTTCCTGTAATTCTTAAGTAGTGTATAGAATTCCTTGTCATTCTCTAATCTTAACTAAATCAGATACTTTGGCATACATTAAAAATAATCTGTGAATTTCCTATTCCATACTTTATTAAGTCCTATTACAGAGTTGCAACTGAAATTGCAGTAGTTTTACAAAGAGCTTTTAACAAACTTTGCAATTTATTTCACCAAAATTTTATTTTCCCTATTCACCTTTTATGATCTCCACCATCTTTGAGCAACTATAATCTCCTGCCTGGGTATTCAGAACACTTTGTTTTTGTTTGTGGTCCTGAGCAAAAGAAAGTAAGAAATATGCAGATCTGCCCCCAGCTCAACATTGGGCCCACAACACTGCAAGGAATAATTTTCAAAAAAGTTAAACAATGAAGACTTTCATAAACAGCATCTATACCAGATATTTTATTCAACTCATTTATTAACAAGTGGAACAATAAAATGTTAATACTGGTTCAAAAAATATTTGAGGATCTAAATATTTGTAGGCAATTTATAAGTGAATTTTAGAACAAAATTGCTAATTGAGTATAAAACCAGTTACTGTCCTATAGGGTAATGACATGTAAATTTTGTAGTTATCTCTTCTACCATATAGGAAGTACTAGCACATTCTAGACACAAATCTGCAGGTATAAATATAATTTTGCCAAGTGTCATACTTTTAAACAATGGTAATTAATAATTAAAGCAAAGCATATCTCCTTGTATAAACTTTCAGTGGTTTTGTCTCCTTAAGACTTTTTTTTCCACATTCTGTATATACATTTTTGCCTTACAGCATTCAATAAAATTTTTTATAATCTGAGAAGGGAGCAAAAATATACCAAAATTCCTTCACACAAATAATAGATCAACAGGCTAACAAGCCCTCTGTGTCATGACAGATAAATAAAAGACAAAAATCAGGCCCTCAAGATTTATCAAGCAACTTGCACATATAAAATAACATGAGGATAAAATAAATATTGAGATATAAGAGCTGTAAGACCTTGGTATTTAGAAGGCCTTTAAACACGTTAGGGAATTTAATTCCCCTTCTATACAACTGGGTTCAATATTTCCACAGTGATTTTAAAAGTGAGAGTACACATACTTTTAAAGGTTAAATAATAGAAGAACTAAGCAATGGTATAGGTTTTTAAACAATTGATGCATCTGCTTTATAAGGGCATATAGGGAAGAAAGAAGAAACTATCTTTTTTTGGCTCTGTGCCTGGGGCTCAATGGGCTAAGGCGCCAGCCACGTACACCTGAGCTGGCGGGTTCGAATCCAGCCTGGGCCCGCCAAACAACAATGACGGCTACAAACAAAAAATGGCCGGGCGTTGTGGCGGGCGCCTGTAGTCCCATCTACTTGGGAGGCGGAGGCAAGAGACTCGCTTGAGCCCAGGAATTGGAGGTTGCTGTGAGCTGTGATCCCACTGCACTCTATCTTGGATGACAGCTTGAGGTTCTGTCTCAAGAAAAAAAAAAAAAAAGAAACTATCATTTTTTTAAAAAGGCAGCATAGATATCAAGTGTTATATGTACTTACTTATTATAGATAATACCGAAATTTCTTCATGTCCACTTTCTTTTATTCCCTGAGCACAACCATTTTATACTCTACTGAAAAGCCTTAAAACAATGTAAATCATCACTTATTTGTCAGAAAATTCGATACTCTTTTTTTCCCCCTTCAAGTTTATATTAAGTTTTCTGAAGAAAGTCATGTCAATACTCTGACAGATGATGAATCCCAATAGCTGCCTTATAGATTAGCAATTATTCTTGCATATAACTACTCTATATGTGAGATGGGATAACTTTATGATTATGGTCTAGTATATGTCAATGAATATTTCATTTCTGGTGTCTCTTTAATTGGTTGTATATTACCCAGTCAATTCTTCTCACTATGTGATATGGTCTTAAAGATTTTTGTCCTGATATTCATGCATTTTCCTTTCTTTTTAGACTCGTGCTTTTCAAAGTAGTTTTTTATCTATCCAAGAGGGCTTTTTATCCTTTGAAATTAATAATATACTTTTTAATAATTGTTCTCTGTCTCTCAACTATGTTTTTTGATTTGCTCATTCGTTTTCATTTTTAAAATATTGTGATTTTTCACAGTGTTGTTCTTACTCATAGAAGCTCACTTAGAAAGAAACAGGAAAGTGATGACCAACACAGGCTTGATAACTAGTGCTTCTGAAAGGTAAGGGAGGCTTAAAGAAATGTGCCTTTGGGAGGTGCCTCTGGCTCAGTGAATAGGGCACTGGCCCCATATAGTGAGGGTGGCAGGTTCAAACCCGCCCCAGACCAACTGCAACAAAAACTCGGTGTTGTGGTTGATGCCTGTAGTCCCAGCTACTCGGGAGGCTGAGGCAAGAGAATCACCTAAGCCCAAGAGCTGGAGGTTGCTGTGAGCTGTGATGCCACAGGGTGACGAAGAGTGACGAAGTGAGATTCTGTATCTAAAAAAAAAAAAGAAATGTGCTTTCAATTTATTTGCCTTGAATGAACAACTTTCATGCCACATGTTGCTAGAATGATTCCTGGTGGATATATTCCATAGTCTGTTTGGTATATTTCACAGTCTTTCTGCCAGGAGTAAAAACTGGCAGGGCCCTGGTATGAAATACAGAAATTATGTTGCTAATACCTTCAGTTGGGTTCTTTCTTTTCTTACATTGATCCTGAACTATAAGGGCATTCCTCTTTTCTTTCCTAATGACTCAGAGATTCTTCCTGAAGATAGTTCATACTGTATTAACCTAGCATTTCAACCATCTAAAAAGAAACTTTTGAGATTCAAACTTTTAAATTCATGATCATGATATAGTTAATCTTTTGATAAACACAATGTGGAGGACAGTAATATTAATAATAATAATAACTAATATTTGGCTCCTAGTGCAGCCAGGTTCAGGTACTTTAAATTATCTCATTTAATCATTGTAATAACTCTTTGAGATGCATAATGTTATTAAACCATTTACCTATTTAACAACGGAGGTTCAGAGAAGTTAAACAATTTGCTCAGAAAATATTGCTAGAAGATTTGGAGGATGAATAAAGAAATCTCAGAAGTAGGAGTTTTGCTAGACCTTCTAAGGCTCATAAATGACTTCCCCCACAAGACTGCTGAGTTAATTGCCTCTTGGATTTGAGTGCATCATAGGGAAGACCAACTGCTTATCATGCATCAAGTGTTTCTAGATGGCTGCGGCAGTCTAGGGGAGGGGTGAGAAGTAGGTAAGCTTAGTTTGATGCTCCTTGCTTTCTTTTTCTGTTGGATCAACTTTCCCATCTCCCAGCACCTACCTCTACCCCTTCTTTCCTTTTCTGTTTCAACACTGAGTCCTCGCATTGGATTCTACACCCTTTGTTCTCAAATGCCTGTTCAATACAGTTCATGTCATTTTTGTGGCTTAGAAACTCTAGCAATTCTCTGCATATTTTCATGTTAAAGATAGCATCTGAAAGACGGAAACACATTCCAATCCAAAGAAACTAAACCTTTGATGTGATGACAGAGACTTATAACCTGAGGGAATAGAACTCTCACCCAGGTATGCTATGTAATTACAACTTGTCGATAACTGCCGAGTCCAATCATTCAATGAACACATCTAGTGAGTCCCTATCACGTGTTATAAACTAAACAGGCCTGCCTGCTTTCTGCCTTTGTGAGGTTAGAGTCATTTAGCGTGGCTAGACCATTCAAAGCACAGAGACTTTGAAAGATGAGGAATATCAGGACATAGAGAAAAAACAAAAAGCCACCTGCTTTTCATTCATGCTTCAAACACAAAGTAGAAAAGGTAGTAAGAGGATGGGATAAAGTGAATAATTCAGAGTAGCAAAGCTATTGTGGTGAGTTACAAGTACTTTCAACAACCTCAGGACTATGAATTCTCTGCCCTCTCTTCTCTGAAAATAGGAGAAGGAATTGAGATAGCATGTTCTTCTGTTTTTGGATAGAGGATGAAGCGTGAAAGGGAAAACCTGGAACTCAATAGTTAAGAACAATTCCTAACCCTACAGTGAAAAGAGAAGCTATATATTCATCTGAGTAAAATATGCAGGATATTGAATCCTATTTGGACTTAGGGAAATGTTCTGAAATGAAGATCAACATGCAATTGAGATTTAAATCTCCTGTGGGCTATTCACCATTAAGTCTGATGCCACCATGTTAGGGCTTGACTATAATTAGAACAGAGAAGAAAGATAATTCTGTTATTTATTTCCAAATGACTGCTTTCTTGTCTTTATACTCTATCATACAACAATTATGCTAAACATTAAATTATCCTCAGAAGAAACACTAGAACAAACTTTTGTATTCCATTTATATTATGAAAAGCATAAATTTGATAAGGAGTTCTCCCAAGGAAAATATATCCAAGTAGTTTTTGAGAGTTCAATGACTCTTCCTGCTCACATACATCTACTAAAGACTTTGTTAGTAATTCAAATTATATAATGTTTACATAAATAATAGTTAAGAAGAATCATCTTCTAATTTCCCTTTTTTTTTTCACTATGTTGCCTTTGGTAGAGTGCGGTGGCATCATAGCTCACAGCAACGTCAAACTCTTGGGCTCTGGGTGGCACCTGTGGCTCAAAGGAGTAGGGCACTGGCCCCATATGTCAGAGGTGGCAGGTTCAAGCCCAGCCTCAGTCAAAAACTGCAAAAAAAAAGACAAACTCTTGGGCTCAAGAAATTCTCTCGACTCAGACTTCCAAGTAGCTGGGACCACAGGTGCGTGCCACAATGCCTGGCTATTTTTTGTTGTAGTTGTCATTGTTGTTTAGCAGGCCAGGGCCAGGTTCAAACTCACCAGCTTCAGTGTATGTGGCTATAGGCACAGAGCCTAATTTCACTTTTTATGAAGACAATAATTATTTTCTTTTCTATCACACTCTCTAGATTATGCCAAAATGCCAAATGCCAAAAAAATTGGCATTTTTATGATTATCAAGATTGCT